>RJWM01009061.1:0-70009 GCA_004363535.1 Dasyprocta punctata
AGGATAAAGAATACTGCAGGTGGGAGTGTACACTACTACAACTGATGTAGAAATTCCTCAAATACCTAAAAGTAGAAATTCCATTTGACACAGATATTCTCCTCCTAGTTAGGATAGCCTTTCTAGAGTTCAGTATATCATATTACAATCACACATGCATACTCATATTTATAGCAGCACAATTCATAGTAACTAAATACTGGAAGCAGCTTACACGTCCATCAACACAGAAGTAAAGAAAAACATGGTATTAAACACAATGGAGTACTACTCTGTTAAAAAGGAGAATAAATTCGCATTATTTATAGGAAAGTGGATATATATGGAGACCATAAAGTAAAATGAAATAAATCAAACACAGTTTAAATATTGCATGGTTCCTCTCCTATGAGAAACCCAAAATATAAATTATTTAAAGAACAAACTAAAAGATAATAGGAAACAGGGATATTGAGCTTTTCCCAATGGGAAGGAGAGCAAGATGTGGAAGGATAGGGGGAAAAAGAAGAAAGAAAGGAAGGGCAAGGATAAGTGAAAAGAATAAAGATACACGTGCCACTGCCCACAATGAAATTAATCATTAATCAAACAAGTACTAATAAAAATTTTAAAATGTTTAAAAAAGTAGTAACTCTTACACAATTTTTCTTTCCTTGTTGTCTTCCTTTTTTCATTTAAGAGAAAAAAGACACATATAAGAAAGACAAAAAACAAGAGACAAATGACAACAGCAAATCCACAACAGTAATATTATAGGTTTACAAAACAAAACGATAGGAACTCGACAATGGTTGCAATATTGCATATCATTACCTTCAACACGGTTGTTTACATTAACAGCTATAGACAAGTAAAATTGATCTAATCATATGAGCATTAACCTATCTTTCTCAATAACTAATACATTCAGCAGTATAGTTATTTTAGTTATCTTACATATACATGTATACAGATTTATGTCTTTTTCTTTTTCCCTTCCTTCTTTCTCCTTATTGTTTTCAAACTTTTTGCTAACATGCTTTTCAACTGAGTCATGAGAGAACTGCACGCTTTAGTTTTCTCTAGATTTGCACCCAATGAACTGATTTGTCCATCGCTTGATGGGGACTTCAAATATCATGAGCCAAAAAAATATCATCAGCTTTGATTTTTTTGATAGCACTGTAAATAGAACATGGTAGAAGGGACAGTCGTTAATGTTCACTTTAAAGTCAAATTCCAAGACTCAAAAGAAAATACTTTTTATATCTTTTTCATAAGTGCACACTGGTTATACAAATTAACGGTTTTTATTTTGGCAGAATCCTGTATGTACATATGGTACTTTTATCCTTTTCACCCCCACAACACTTCCTTGACCCAGATTCTCTACTAGTTTCATATTTTGGTGGGATTTTCAATGCATATTAAATATTTAGATCATACCTGTCTCACCTATTGCCTTTCTGTGTTCAAGAAGAATAAAGGGTGAAGAGGAAGAAAGAGGAGGATCTAAAAGCACTAGGAGCAGGAAGCAGAAAGAGTAGGAAGAAACAACCAGTTGTTGGGAAGAAGGAAAAACGCAGGTGGCCAGATGCTCCATGGCATACTCTCCTTCCTTTCTTTCTATTGTGATCCCTGCTGGGATCCAGAAAATAATTGGCTGGTCCTGCCTACCATTCTTAGCACCACAATTCTTATCAGAATCACCACTGAAAGATTTGAGATAAAACTGGACTTTTTCATTGTTTTCTAAAGACAAGCATGCAAGAAGCATCAAGGCACAAAGACAGAGTTTACTTGGCCACAGAGCATGTAAGTCACCTCCTTCCCCTCTTTACTGGTTTTACTGCAGTGTGGAAAAAACTTTCAAAAATGTTCACATACTTCCTTTGTTAGTGTGTTGGGTGATACTATGTACCTCTAAGTCCTCATAGACTTTTGATGGGGCTGAATCAGGCATTCATGATTGATTTGTTGTCTGGCACTGGTATTGGTGATGTGAATGCTACACTCGCCTAGGGGTGGAGCTGAGATACAGTGTAAGGGAGGCGAGTCTTCCACTCTTCTGCACTTCTGCGCTCTCTCCCTCTCTAGCCAGCGTGCCTTGTGGTTGGGACACCATGAACGGCAGCCCCGCCACACCACGCTGCCTTGGAGCCAACTGAATATGGACTGAAACTTCCAAGAAACTGTAAGAAATAAACCTTTCCTTTCCTAACTTTGGGCATCAGGTATTTTGCCTCAGCAATGAGTGAAAAGTAACTAAAACAGTTAGGATCATGGTTTAGAGAAGAATAAAGTATTAGTGGACCAGTTAAGAGGATTACTAAAACTCCAAACAGGAAACTGAGTAACACAGGCTATGAGAGATGCTACTAGCCAGGTCATGAAGGAGGAACTTCTAAACTTCTGACCATGACCAGGGTCAGGGGCAGCCTAAGTAAAATCTTATTCAGTGTACATAGACCACTATATATCAGTCAATGGAAAAAATAAACCATACAAAATGTTAGTAATACTGACTCTGCCAAAGTCCAGTTGAAAAGAATACCTACACTTGAATTAAGGACAGAGGAAAACAGAAGGAAACAAAACAAGGACAATAGGCTTCTAACAGAACCCAGAAAACACTAGATAAGTCAGGCAAAGAAAAGGCAAGTCCCCAAGAGCAGAAGACATTGAGAAGGAGACTAACCTTTGTACAGGATTCAGGATTTAGACAGCTGTCAGTTGCCCAAAGAGTAAATTAAATAATGACCATTCTGTCTCAGCTAGGAAGCCTCGCACCACGATGGTAAACACCTAACACAGAGAGGGAGAAAGAACTAGCTACCATAAAGGACTCAAATGCTGTCATGTGGTCTCTGTAAAGCATGGGAAAATAAAACAAAATCTATGGAATGGGAAAGTAATAACAAACTTTCCAATTACCTCAAAATAAACATCCTGACATCCTACCAGGGTAGTGTTTTTCACAGGTCCAAATTCTCTTTGAAAGTGTTTTAGTGAAGCTTGGTAAATGAAATATCAAAAAGCATGCAATTATAACTTGGAAGTAGGATAACACTCATGATGGAAGTTAATATTCATTGAGTGCTTATTATGTGACTAGTAGTATTATCCCCATTTTACAAATGTGAATATTAAAGGAATATTCCCAAGTAAAAAAGAAGTCAGTCATTTCATAAGAAATGAGCCATTTATTGAAGACTTCATATCAAGAGTAATACGAACACAACTGTGCCAGATAAAGACGTTTATGTGCCCACAAAGATAAATAACAAATACTGCAAGTTTCAAAAAATCTTACTTTAAAGTTAAAGGGAATGAAGAAGAAAAGATTTTTAGATACATAAACAAGAAAAGAGGTCTAGGCTTTACGGAGCATGGAACAGAATTGGAACTAAAACACAGTCAGTGAATTGTTTGCTGAAGATATCCCTTAGGCAGCAGGATCACAATTCTTCACAGGAAACTACAAACTTGTGCATGGGAAAATGTTTCACCCCCGCACTAAGCAGCCATTGGCCTCTGTTTGGAGCTGCCATGTGCTGGCATAAATCCATTTAGCATCCAATCACTTGGCCAGAATGCTTCAATGGCCAGCCACATGATGTGAATTCTGAACACCTTAGAAACAGTTTTGATTGCTGTCACCAAACTGTAATGAGGGAAAGAAAGTGAAGGAAATGTTTTAAAGCAGGACTCTCCAATGGTGCTTATTAAAAAAAAAAAAAAAAGAAAGCAAGCTGCTCTCAAAATATTTTTATTTCTATGAAGCTTCAAACAAGCCAATGATAAAGCTAATAGCAGGTATCTAATTCCAACGCTCTGCTGCAAATATCTACACTTATTTGTCTTGAATACCTGGAAATATGAAAATGCTTTATATTGAAAACATGATCAACATATCTCTTGAAAGCTCTTTACACAAATGAATTTCTTCTGTCATCAGAAATGAAAGCAGATTATCTCTTTAGTAATCCTCAATAGGGACATGACAATCAACCACTAAGATACTAGAGAATCTGTACCTATACTTTTATGATTCAATCATTATTGTGAGATTACAAATATGTTAAGCAATTTACTCAGCAACTTTCTAACAAGAAATGTTGTAATTCGGTTGTTCAGTGCAGTGTAAAAGGGGGTGTAGCAGTACTAGAAAGTTAGCTGCCTTCCATCTCTTCAATTACAAATGACAGAAACTGAAATGAAGAATTCAAGCTTGTGCATGCAGTTCAATCACACCTCCTGTGCTGGAACCAGAGCGTTCATGTTCCGAATGCTGATTTAATCTATATTCACTGAATATGTTTTGATAGAGAATATCAATTATAAATACTTGTGTGCTGAGAATATTTGTTTCTTAAAAAGTAAGGTACAAAAACTGTTCAGTTGTTCACGTGATGTAATAAAAACACAAAAAGATACTGTTTTCTAGTACTGAGAAATTAAACACAGGCTAAATAGTCTACAGTTTCACAAAGTATGGGTAATAAGTCTAATGTATTATTGGGGAGTATAGTGTCTTCTTAGAGACAAAAGTTACCAAAGAGAATATCACTTAAAGTATTCATGAATTTTTGTACTAACGAAAGTAATAAAACAAATATAAAAACTATTTTGATGCAGCATTGATTACAGAATAGTTTTACAAAGTTATGACATATACTTATGTATGTAGATAGGTTTGTATGTGTATAAACATCTAGATGCCTATACATACATACATATATACACATACACACAAATATCTCTATACACAGCTACACACAAATATATATGAATTTTACAAATAATTTTATATCCAATTTACACAAAATTTTACATACTTAGCTATACAAAAGACTACACTGTTAAAGTGAGTACCTAGAAAGGAATGAAAATATAGAACATTTACCTAAGAAAACAAAATTATACAGAATGTACAGTTTCAGAAGCAACTAAACCCCTGCTCTTGAATTGCCCTGCCCTTTACTAAACTGTGCATTTTCATAAGAAACCATTCAGTAGTAAGGAATTATTAAACTTCTCTCCTTGGTCTAGGCAAGCATTAGACTAGACCCTACCTAATGAGTATACGTGATCACACACATTTCAGCATTCACCCATCTCATGGTTAAAATCTGAAGCCAGTACTCTTCAGTTTCAACTCCTACCTGTGAAGAAGATTCTGTTTTTTCCCATTTCTGACCCATTTCTGTTTTTTATCTAATTCTTCCTCTTCTAATAATCAAATGAATTCACTTACTTAACCTTCCTAAATGAGAATATTATTCTCTTGCATAGTTTGGAAAATAAAAGCAATTACATATATATTTCCATTAAACATTTTGGTTGCATTTTACAAGCTTTTTTATTTTATCCCCATTTGTAGTTCTCAAATGTTGTGTAAGAGTAGACACACAAGCCATCAAATTCAAAGCAAGCCTGTATTCAAATCCCAATTTGGTCTCTTTATTGCTTTGTGACGTCAGGCGAATTACTTTATCACTGTCCTTTAATTTCCTTAGTTGACACTTTTTTAAAGAAAATAATAAAAGTTAAATACACTAAATAAGCTCTAGCATAATAATTTTATTATGTCAGTGCCCAGATCATCACTTGTTCATGAAAGAAATCAGTATCCTTACATCACCTTTCTTTCAGTCTTTATTTCTTTCTTTCTTTGTGAGGTGGGGTCTTGCTCTGTGGTGCAGGTTATCCTCAAACACCTGGGTTACTCAAGTGTTCCTTCTTGACACTGGAATTGGAGGCACACACCACCACCCCTCACACTTACCTCACCATTTTTCAACTTAGCAAGCTAAAACTAACGTACTATGTTGATGGTGTCCTTATACAGAGACCTGGTGTAGAAAAGGCAACTCTTTTCCCAACCAACCGGGGTTTAAAATCCAACCTTGCCACTAAGCACCTTTGTGACTCTGGCAATTCATTTAATCACCTAGAAATCTCATTTCACCATCCATAAAACAGAATCAACTTCCAAATTAAATTCAGAAGTTTGTATGATTATTTTCTTTCCCTTTCTTCCCTTCCCTGAGAAAAGAAGGATAAAATGAAAATGGAGCTTTGTGATATGAACAGGGAGGGGAAGGGGTTTGAAAGCAGGAGACAGAAATAGGAAAAAAATAATATGAATCAACTTGTACAAATACAAGTTCTGTAAAATTAATATGATCGTTACATACACCTAAATTGCATCAATAAATGTAGATAAAATTAAAATGCTTAAATGCCTTAACTGATAAAAAAAGTTTATAGGAGATTACATATGTAAAGTACATAAAATTGTTGGCTTTGACTTCATTTACATATTTTCATCCAGACAGTCATTTTCATCATTCCCAGGCCCCAGGTTGACATATTTGACTATCTCCCATTCTTCCCCTTCTTTTTTCTTCCTTACTAGAGGGACACTGAATTTGACTGATCAGTTTTCTTCCTCAAGGGGGGCAGATCTCCCCAACAGCAACGGACATTGATTATTTAAGGGGAACTATACTAACATCAGTCTCTTCAACCATGTTTGGTTTAGAAGTGCTCACTGAAGCAATTCCAGCCAATAAGATTTGAGGAACAACATATGGCAATTTTTCCGTCAAAGGAAGCTAGTGAAAGAAATATTTATTTCTTTCCCAACTTCAGATATTATTGCTCACGAGTGTGATACATGGGGATTTTGAAGCCAAGTTTCTTCCATGAAGTAAAGGAAAACAGCCAAAATCATGAACAGAAACATAAAACCCAAATCTGCCTCCAGATGGCCTCTTATATAGTATAATAGATTTTTTTTTATTTTTAAGCCTTTTTGAACTGTTCTCTTCCTTGCCTCTAAAAGCATCCTAAACTGATGTAATTTCATAATGAAAGTATTCAGTAAGTCAACCACAAACTGATGACTTGCTAAATTATTAATAATTATAGTGTTTCATAGTAAGGAAAGCCACTTAAAGATAGAGCTTATATTTAAATATTAATGTTATATAGTCCTTAATGAATTATACTAATCTAAACAATCAAGCAGCCACTCTGAACACCACTCTAATATCTCTAAATGCTGCTGGTTCTCCATGTTCATTAATGTTGTATGTCACTAAAACATTTACTCATTTACTAATTGCCAGTCGCTAACCTATCAAAGCCCATTCAAGAGAAATGAGTAGATGATATAGTTTTACTTTTTAATTTTTTTAAAAAACCTCTGTATCATTTTCTATAATGGCTGGACCTTTTACATTCGCCCAGGAGTGTCCAACTGTTCCTTTTGTACCATCAGTTGCGAGCTTTTCTTTTTGGTAACAACCAGTCTAACCGCTGTGAGGTGAACTTGCAAATTAGCTTTCAATTTACTTTTCCCTGATGATTAATGATATTAATCTCTGTTTCCTGTGATTTTGGGGCATTTTCCTTTCTTCTTTTGTGAAATATTTATTCAGTCCCTTTCCCCATACTTTAATTGAATTATTCCTTTTATTTTAAATTTTATAAATTCTTTAAATATTTTACATAAACCTCCTTAACCAGAGGTATGGTTTGCAAAATTTCTTCTCAGTTTTTGACTCTTTCATTTTGTTCACTATTTTCTTGGCAACCTGGAAGTTTTTTTTAATGGAATTCTATTCGGCATTGTCTTCTTTTGTTGTTTGTTAATTTTGGGTTCATATTAGTCAGTATCTATCCACTTTGGTATACATGTCCAAAGAATTTTAAATCTACGTGTTAAAAAGGCATCTGCACTGTCATGTTCCTTGTAGCACGACCCACAACAGCCTAATGTTCATCTGTGGATGAAGAGATAAAGAAAATCACACACACACACACACACACACACACACACACATACCATTCAACAAAAAAATTCTGTCATTTTCAGTCATGCAAATAAACGAGGACATTAGGCTAAGTAAAATAAGCCAGGCACAGAAATAAACACATTATACGTTTACTTATTCGAGGAATCTAAGAGTGAAAACCATATATACATATATCAAAATATCACTTTATTCACTGTAAATATATGCAATTCTTGAAAAATTTACCTTTATCATACTGAGGAGGAGGAGATCAGAGAGAACAGTGAGAATCTGAAACTACAGCTGCTCTTCACTTGCTTTCTATGTTCCACAGTTCCTTACTACTTCAAGGGGTAATGATTTACTCAGTGCATAGTTTCTTTTTTTATTAGATGCTATACACTGCTTATGAAATGCAGTTCTTTCATTTTTAATGTAATAGCCCAGGATATATACTTTGAATAAAAAATTAAATAACTCCGATAAAAACACCTTGCAGAGTGACTGAGGGGATTTCTTCTTCTCTTCAATGAATTCACCACATAGACACTGTTCATTGAGGAACCAAAGTTACCTGTAATCACATGACCTATTATTTGGCATCTCCTGCCCCACTTTTCTGTAGATAACGATGTCAGATTTTACCCAAACTTGTCAACCACCTGGCACAACAACCCACCTCCCCATTGTCTCTGAGCTGATGCAACATCTTCCCTGAAACAAACTAGGGATCTTCACTATTTACTTTCCTTCATCATTCAACCTCAGCTCCTTGCATGTATTTCTGCTTGGAGAGTAGAAAGCATCTTGGTCATAAACAATGCAATGCTTTAGACTTGTGAAAACTTATCCCATCACACTCCCAAATTCATCTGCGTCACCTCAGGAACAGAGACTTTTAATGAAATGCAAGGTATGAGGCTGACAGACAGCTGAGCAGGACGTGTCATGGGAAAGCTCACTAATAAAAATGCTGGCTTTCCCACAACACTAAACAATAGAATCCTTGGGTGTTCCTCACAAAAGGAGAGATATACTTGCTTAAAGAAGACCTTTTTTATTAATAGTTGTATTAATGCAGTGTGGGAAGAAAGGTATTTTTGATACAATGTTTCATCATAACAAAAATGAAACGGGAACTTGAAAGAGAAAATACATTAGCAACTTAGATTACTGGATAATAGCTCAGAATTTTGTACTAAGAAATGCTATTTTCAGAACATGAAAATACTAAAGCTGAACATTTCATATCCATTTTGGATATGGTTCTGCAAGTTTTCATAAACCATAGATAATGGAATAATATCATTTAATAACCTATGTCAAGTATTGTTTTGAAATTGCAGGCCACCTGCAATCTCCACAGGGGTGGAACGCACTAGCACAAGGCTTTTGAGGGAGTTTTGAAATAAAATGACTCATTCAAATAACCAATTAAAGTGATTATAAATTATGAAATTTGATGGAAAAAGGAAAGTAAAAATGGATACATCAGCAACACTAGTAATATCTTTAATTGCAAATTGTATTACAAGTTAAAAGTGGCATATACAATAATGATAACATTAGTGAATAAATAGTAAGCAAAAAGATAATAAAGATACTCTAGACCATCTGAAATGGTATTTTGTCCAATTAACTTAAATACTTTTTATCACTGAAGTCCGAGCTAAAGAATGACAAAATAACCATGAGGGGGAAAAAAACATGGCTTCTAGACAAAAGAGGATATCTGAACCTAAAAGAAATTTCATTTAAGAAAGAGAGAATATTCAAGGGTGTTTATAAAATAAAATAAAACAACGAACTCTTCCCTTGCTTATCTTTTCTTTGTATGTATGCAGTTCAGAATTTGTTTCCAATAAACATTGAAGGAATAATGAACTTTTAATTAACCACATGGGATTATCTTGATTTTGAGGATTTTAAATACTTGCTTTATTGGCATATCAGAAATTTACTATGGGCAACATCTAATCTAGTTAATTATATCATCATCAACATGCTGTTTCCTCTTCATTTAATTCTATATTTCTATATGCTAAGACTTTTGAAACCCTAACTCCATAACCATTTCCTATGCTTCATATATAGCTTCAAAAAGCAAATCTTATAGCAAGATGTGTTTGCTTTATTCTCATGCTAATTAATTTTCTGTGAGGAGATAAGATTGGCATGAAGCAGGGCATCTGTGCTATTCCTTCTTAATTAAATAATCCTGTGGCTACACTTTATCATAGACAACTATGTACTTATTGAAAGTCTGCCACAAACTTGGCAGTGATACAAACAAAATGTTTGAAACAAATACCCAGATCAATGCATAGTATATTACTAACTGAATCATTATCCAAATTCAAGAATAAATGTATTTTAAAATTATCTACCATTTTGGTTTATTTCTGCTAGGTAACATTAAATAATGGCTCCATATATACTTGGTAGGCATCAACTATGTTCCACAGATCAACACAGGAATGTTCACAGCACTCAGTGGGAAACCGGGATGGAAAGGCTTTCTTGCCCTCATGGTGTTCACATGGGAAGTCTCAATAGAACGCGATAATTTTGATATGTAGAATTTGACTGTTATCACCTTTGACTCTTCAGCAATGACTAAAGTAGAAATTAATTGATACAATATTGGTTAGAAAAATGAAAGTTGTCTTTAGTGATGAGACAGGTTGCAGCAAAGAAAACTAAAAGAAATTATCCAGGCAAAGAGACAAGAAAAGCATAGAAGTCACAGGCTGCGTACATACCAGGCCCAAATCTGAGAATTCCAGGAATGAGATGAGTATAACTGGCATGCACTAATGCTGAGAAAACATGATTTTGCAAATGAATAGAAAGAAAAGGCACAGATCAAAGTGAGGATGTCCCAAATAAAAATGCACCTGCTCTCCTCATGTATTATATTTAACAATTGTGATTGGTAGAAAATAGAGAGAGAAACCAGGCATGGTGGTGCACGCCTTTAATTCCAGGATTTGGGAGGTTGAGGCAGGAGGATCCTTGGGAGTTCGAGACCAGCCTGGGCTACAAAGTGAGTTCAAGGCCAGCCTGAACTGCCTAGTGAGACCCTGTCTCAAAAAACAGAGCCGGGGATTTAGTTCAGTGGCCTAAGCACCTGCCTGGCAGGTGCAAGGTTGTGAGTTCTAACCCCCACACCAAAAAAGGAAAAAACAACAACAAAAAAAAACAACAACAACAAAAAAGAAAATAGAGATAGATTAAATGGAACGTTAAACATAAAAATAATCAGAAAGCTCAATATTAGAGGTACTACAAAAATCCTTAGGAATGAATAAATTACAATATTAGAAAAATGGCAACAAATCCTACCATTAATAATCACAGGGGTGCCTTCGTTCATGAACTTAATTACTTCCTTGATTCCATTTACAAACCAAGTGAGAGGAGAACCAAGTCAGATTCAATGGTTGAGTTCAACGTTAACATTACAGGGAAATTTGATTAGATTCTCATCCAATTTATACCAGGAGGTACAAAGCATAGAGTGATGTTCTGAAATGGAAACCAATGTACAACACGGGTCCTGATCATGTTAAATCAGCTCATGTTACATGCTTATGATGCATCCTTGAAAAACCCTGGTGTCTTTAAAACTATGTTGTTAAAAAGAATCATGGCTTATGGGAAAAGATAGGATTAAGAAGCAGAGCACTGGAAACCTGCAGAAATTTGTAAGCAACCACTAACAAAATCATAACATCTGTTCTCTTCCCTTGGACACTAACAGAAAATTTTTCAACCACATAACTTCGGTACCAAAAATCTTTTTGTTTTATTTGAATTTTAGTTTGGTTTTTAAAATTTTGTTTACTTTTCCTATTTTGTTTAGTCTCTGAGAAATAAAAAACATAGGAAATGATAAAGATACTGATTTAAATGAAAAATATATAACAGAAGCAAATTTTTCCTATATGCTTCTGAAGTTTTACCCCACATCCCAAACCTATGCTATATAGTGAATACAAATGATGATGCAAGAAAAAAATAGACAAATGACAAATAGAGAAATAATTCTGAAGAAATGACAGTAAAATCAATAGATTATATTTGAAATTTTATCAGTGATACACTTAGATCTCCTATGAGGATGACAAACTTAACATACAATATTTATTTATTTATATATTTAATTTTTGAACTCCTGGCAATTGAACCCAGGGCCTTCACACTGAGATACATTTTAGCTGTTTTGTTTTGTTTTGGTTTGGTTTTTATTTTGAAAAAGTGTCTCTCTCAATTACTAAGTTGTCCAGTTGGAACTTGAATTTTCAATCCTCCTGCCTCAGCCTACCAGTATACTGATATTACAGCCCTCCCATTTCATTTTTAAAATAACAAACACATTTTAAAATTACGACTAATACAGGGTTTTCTTTATTTCCTTGTTCCTATTAAGATACAGTCATTCTTTCTTTCAAAAAAAAATTAATACTTCAGGTGTCACTTTGCCAATCTTCAAGTTGGATTCCTTTACTAAGGGTCATTCATTCTTCCATGGAAACTCGTCATACCCACTCTTTTCTTATTGACCTCTAGTTCGTTATATGTGTGACCAGTACAGTAAAAAAACAAAAAACAAAAAACAAACAAACAAAAAAAAAAACTTCAATTACATTATTTTCCTGCCCAAACACTGGCTCCTAAAGATTGGTCCAAGAGTCAAACTTTTCTGGGTCTCAAAAGCTTCCTGGCTCCCCTTCTCAAAAATATTTCATTCTCAAAGCCAACAACCCACTTTTCCAGGCTGTTTAATGAAAACTGTTTCATGAATCAAAAGAGTTCAAAAAATTCTTACAATGGATTCACTAAATTGGATTAGTTCTGTCCTCTAGACACCTCTTGTTCTACCATTTATTCATCCCCCCTCCTTTTTTTTTTTTTTCTCTTTGCATTTCAGTATTTTCCCCACTTACTCCTGCCCATGGTGAAGCTCTTTCTACTGCAATAAATGTCTTGGTTAGAGGCTGGGCTTTGAATAAGTTTGAAGTTCAAATCCTTGTGTCATAGCTATGGAACCTTAAGCAGTTATTAATGTCTTAATGTACTGTCACCATCATATGTAAATCAAGAATGCTAGTAAGATAACAAAGAACTGATACAGCTGAGCCTGGAAGAAAGCACTGAGCAAATTTAGTTCATTCTAAGAGCTGAACTTACCAGTTTTCACTTAGACCATTTAGTGTTTAATTAATTACATGAAGTCTTTTGTTGTTTTACAACATTGTATCTCTTCACTGCTTAATAGTTTGTTGTTTTATTGATGATTATTTGGCTCTTTAAATTTTTATTTTTTCATTTTCTCAACTATGATCATGGAGTAACACTGTATAGCACCTTCCACACAGGCAAATTTTCAGACAATACATCACATACATTAAAAAAATAGGCAATGGAATAGAAGTCAAAAAGTCTACTAATTGCAACAATCTACTATCTATGATTAATAGAGGCAAATCAAGCAATTTCTCTGTATGTCAATTTCTTCATCCATAAAACAAAGCTAATAACCTGTTGCATTCTCAATGCCTGTGAGTTGTGAGGTGCTGGAAGGCACTTTGGAAAAGCCATACTGTTTCAAGGTGCTGACATTAAGCTCATGGTAAGCCCTCAGTAAATGTTTGTTAATTAAGTGACAAAATCACACGAAATTTAAATATCAGTTACTTTGAACCGAAGGTATCTTAGATTATTATTTTTAATCTGTGCAAAAGTTTGGCACTAAGAGAAGTGAATTAAGAATTTGGAGACGTACACTGTAGTTCCTAACCATTTTACTTTCCTACTTTGTCTTCAGTAAATCACTTATCCTAATTGTGTGCCTGTCCTAATCTTCCGGTGCTAATGCCAGTCTCTGAAAGGATTCATAATACGAAAGAGCAACCTATTCCTGCCATCTGCTGGCAAATTGTGAAGATAAATGTGCTCCATCATTAGGACTGTAAGTGGCGCCCCCTGCAGTTGTTCATTACACAACCTATGCAACTCTTCCAGTATTACAGCCTAATTAGGTGTCTGGGACCAACCAGGTATTTAATAGATGAACAAGTATACAAAAAACTGTCCCTTCTACATTTTTTTCTAATTAGAGAGCATTTAGATGATCTTTTGGAAATTGAATGAGTTACTTTTAAGCATAAATAACTTCATCTTTCTTCTTATTACTAAAAACAATAAGCAAAACCTGGCATAATAGGGTTGACGTTTTACAAGATGCCTGTACGTCTGTCATCACACTATATCTCATGGCTGAGACTGAAAGGAAACTCACCAAATAATTTTATATCAAATTTTCAAAAAAGAAAATAGTGGTCCTACAAGTTGAAGTAGTTCTTCAAAGACAAGAGAAACTTGGTAGTGTAGTGTCAGGTTACTCCAGAATGAATGCGCTGTCCTCTTTTATTTATTTTGTTTTGTTTTGTTTTTGTTTTTCAATAAACACAATGGCGCCAAGAAGATTTTGATCCATTAACCTAAAATTTTTCAAGCTCCCATCTTTGGATTACTCTGTCTATAAACGCTTCCAAATTTGTCCATCATGCCCCTAGGTCATTTAAATTCAAGGAAATCTGTTTCATTACATCCCAACTTTCTAAAACGTCTTCTGATGTCTCATGACTCGCCAGTTGCACAAATGACCATGTGAAACTGAGAAATATGCTATTATTTAGGATTATAGTAGCGCTACCATAGTTATAAATAATGAAGTTATTAAAGTATTTAAAAGTGTGCCATGGTGAAACACTTTTATTGCCTGGACAATTAAAGATTCCTTAGCTCCACGAATGCAGGAATATTACAGTCAATAAAGCCATAAAAGCACTGGTTGTATTTTAAAAAGTGTTCTCCTATCATATAATTTGGAAAATTAAAACTAATTTATAATCTTTTAAATAGGCCTATCACGAGAATAACTGGGAGCGTACAAAGGGTGCAAGAAATTTAGAATCTAGGTCAATAAAAAAAAAAACTTGAAAACACAATCATATTCCCTTCCAAAGAACATTAAAATTGCATTAATTTTGCGTACACCAACACCCAAAGGATTAATTTTTTTTTAGACCAAACCAAAGCAAACAAAAACAATTCCACTCCCTCGACCACTTATTAAACACCTTTCTTCCTGGTCTCAAAAGTTCACTGCTATTAGCGATGACCCTAAAAACAGGTAAATTAAGATGTTTTCCCAAATGTCAAAAGTCAGAGAAAGCAGCAGCACCAGTCGCAGGGCCTCCGACTGTGGATGGCGTTTGTTTCCCTTCACGCGGCTCCCTCCCAAGGAAACAGGCACAAACAAACCACAGCCCTCAGCGTGGTTACCAGCCTCCATCTCCCCAGCTCCCTCCTGACCCCATTACCAGCTAGCCCCATGTTGGAAAGAACATTTTATTTACAAAATTTTACCAAGTTTGCCATTTTTTCTCATACTGAGTGAGGTTCTTTTATTCTGTTAATTGCATGTCTAGTACGATACAAACCCTGGGGGAACATTAGCTCCCTGTGTCATTGAAAAACTTCATCTGGCACCCAGGACCTCCAACTTCTCTTCCTGTTGCAGAGGTTGAAGGAGCAGGACAAGTGAAAGTGAGAAGTGGCTCTGCTGAGCTCCTTTGACATAAATCAGGGAGGGAGAACTCTGGGTTGTTCATTAACAATACAGATATTAACTTACATAGCCCATCTTCTCTAAGAGCAAATGAACGCATGATGTTGATTCAACAGAAACATCACACAAGGCAACTGGCAGCAAAGAAAAGCAGTAACACAGAAAAGATGCGAGAGAGGCTGTAACTCTGAGCTGTCTAGAAAGAGGATGAGTTTGGAAAGATCCCTCTAACGGGCCCCAAACTTACAGACCCTCACACACCTGTGCTCTATTTTGAGAAGGTCCATGTCTCTCATGAACAATGACTTAAAAGCACTCACTCAGACAGCGCAATGATAAGCAAATGCCTGGATTCACCAATATACTTGATAATTCATCCTCTTCCCCTTTACCATGATTTTGGCTTAAGTGTTCTAACTATATAAAGTTGATTGCAACAGAGATGAATATCATTGTTGGTAACCTTAGGTGTTGCGTACACCCTTGATTTTATTCTATATATGTAAACAACAGATGATGGAGATTTATCATCCTTGGGTGATTTTTGTTAAAAGAGTAAGAAAATCATTTGGAACATTTAAAAAGTTTCAGAAAAGCCACACGTACATACTACAGTTTGAGAATCTGTATTTACGAAATTGCAAACAGCAAACACATTACTAATCTGAGACTTCAGTTATCACTGAAATTTATGATGACAGAGGCTGTGACCAAATTTTGAACAGAAAGCAACAACAATGGCAAAAGTGGCAGTGTTCTAGATTATCCCTTCCATGGACAGTGAAAATCAAACTTGATGAATTCCAGTCTTACTTCATTAGATCATAAGCTTGCAGTAAAAACCAGCGACTTTTAAAGGAGCCTTTCTGCTACATTAAAAAGCTCTCACTACCGGAGAACAATAGCATAGTGTTGAAAGTTGGGAGTAGAACTATTAGGCCTCGTTAGCTAATTATGGTATTGGCATCCACTTAAGTCAGTTTTGCACTTCTGTCATTTTCTTCCTTTCAACTGCTGTGGCTCAAAACGTTTTGACTACTTAAAAGGGAATACATAATCGTTGCCTTTCCCCAGTCTAACTGCACACCACTTTCCAAAGCTATAGCTTCAATCATGCTTCATAAAATTCCCTGCAAGTATATTGTTGGAAATATAAATCAGCAAGCTGGGGTTTTAGTGTTTCTAAGGCAAGCCCAGAGATCACTGAATGCTGGCTTCTCCATGGTCCCATTGACAAAAGAATAAACAAAATTATGAGTTACACTAGGTTTACTTTTTTTTTTTTGGAGGGGAGACAGCTCCCAGTGGTGTATCTGATATTCGCTGCTGCATCCTTAATTAGACAACAAAACAGCAGCATAAAGGGATTAGATTCCAGGATGAGGATTTCTATTTCCAAGCATCTCTGACTTCATTAAGGCACATGGCAAAGAAGTCCTACATGTTTGTTCTCACAAAAGCTGGGTCCTTGAAATATGCATCTATGCCTCTATGACAGCCATGCATTTTGAAACTGTACTAGATAGAGAGATCTTCTTTACAGGGATGCTCTCTCCCTCCCGTTTCATCAGAGTGAATATGGGCTCCCCCGTAGGCACGCTTCTGTTTCAGTGTCCTCCTTTACAACCATCTCCTATTCTGATAATCAATTAGCTGAATTCAAATATATACGACATATACATACCCCAATTATGCATGCCCGTGTGTACAGTTTAAACCTAGAATCTAAACATTCCTAGATGACCCTTCTATCTCTAAATTCCAATACACTTAGTGTCTGTAATGATAAATGCCCAGACTCTATGAATGAGATATTTTTCTTCTGCAAACAACTCATAATGTAATCATAAGTCTGCATAAACTTGCTTCTCAGGATTTGTATTTCTCCACACCACTTACACTTACATAATTGCAGTTGCATTTTAACTGCAATCTTCAAGGATTGCTTCTCAGTATCGTGAAATACCTTTCCCCTATTACAAAGGAACACTTAAACACAATTAGCAGAGCTACAAAAATTAAAACAGCATATCTGTGAGGAATAAATGTAGATCTATCTTTCTGCCAGAAGAGTGCTTGAATTAACAGAATGCTCTAACGCTAGCTCTAGAGGAACATATCTGCAATTTCCCTAAGACTGAAATATTATATACTCTGTGCCTTCATGGGAAAATGAGCAGCAGCTTACTAAAACACTTTACAAACTGCAGCAATATCCAGCATTCGCATTTATATTTCTGAACATAAAATCTGCATCCAATCGCGTTTCATGAGCCACTAATACTATAGCTTTGGGGAGGAGAAGGGCAGAGAAAGGAAGGCTTCGCCTCCAAAATGTCAAGCCCTGCTGAAGAATGATAGAAAGACTGTACAAGAGCAGAAACCGCCGTTTCTCGGTTTAAAATGGAGTTCTACCACCCCCTACTGGAAAGAAGTAGCAACACAGAGGCCGCGAAAAATGCTTAGAATCGATATAGTGAAGATATTTTAACTTATCTTGCAATTTATTCTTTGATTTAAAAATTCATGCCACATTAACAATAGAACATTTTCTGTAATTAATTCACAGAACAGGATCACCGCAACCTCCTCCTTGAAAGACTTCCACCAATGCACGCTTTAGCATTTTGTTTCCCCAATTATATGTTCAAACTTGGGTGGACAGTTGAAAACGCTTCCATCTATTGTAAAAATATTTCACATGAATGTGTGCTAGCTACACAAGCAAGATAAATTCGTTATCTATCTCTACCCAGATCAACAGAGGTGGCTCCACGAATTCTCCCTCGGGTTATTCTACTAGGCTATTTTTTTTTCCCCCTCAAGGTATAAAAGCTCTCATCAGTTGTCCGTAACACTAAAATCCCTTCCAAGAGGAATTACGATCTTATGTTGTAAAACAGTTCTGTTTTCCTATATTAACAAGGAGGTGGAAGGTCTGAAATGAACGACTGCAACACACATCCAGTTTTATCCATTCGCTTTCTTACACACAACCTCTATGGCCCTTCTTAGTTTCCAACATAAATAAGCCATCATCGTTCACTTCACAGTCAGCAATTGGTCTTGGGAAAGAGACAGGGAGAGAGAGAGAAAAAAAAAGAGTCCAAGAACTGAATTTCTTGCACACAACGGGAATATTTTACAAACGAGTTCAATGCTTCTAGTTTTTGCTGTTTCTGTAAAACATCATCATACCCCTTCCTTCCACAACCTCTGATATTTAAGTATCAATACACACCAGGAGACTCATTCAATTTTTTGAAAATGAAAATCAGAGAACGCTACAATCTCAGGGAAAGAAAAAGAAAAAAAGAAAAAGAAAAGAAAAAGCAGTTTGCCTGGATCTGCTGCTCACCGATGCCCATCCGCAAATCTGCATTTTCTCTGCTCCCATGGAAGGGGCTCCACAAAACACAGACAATTTCAGGGGCAGTCAAAAGAAAGAGCTAACATAATAAGGCTAACAACAGTCACTGTAACTTTAGTTCTTCTTCTTTTTTTTTTTTTTTTTTGGTTAAATTTTCCCTTCCTGTGCCTCCCTCTTGGCCTCTCTGGGGTGGGTGGAAGGGGGAGGGAAGTAAATGCAATAAAGCACCGCACTCCTACCTTGCCCGCGACTGACAAGCAACCCGAGCAGGTAGAAGGAGAGGAGGAGGCTCATGTTCAGGACGTGACACTGGCGGACAATCCCAAAGTTATTACGTCCAGCCCCGCGGAGAGACCCTTCCGCTGCCACGGCCGCCCGTCGAGCCCGCGCCGCTCCGGGAGCCGGGTGCCGGCGCCGCAGCCCGCGCCGCTCTCGCGAAGTGACTGCGCCGCTCCTCGCCCGCACTATATCCCGGCGGCGGCGGCGGCGGCACAGGCGGCACAGGCGGAGGCAGCGGCGGCCGCGGCGGCGGGGCCGGCGGGCGGGGGCGGGGGCGGGGGCGGGGACGCGCGCGGGGCGGGCGGGGGGAGGCGCGGCCGGGCGGATCCCTCCGCGCCGCACGACGGCCTGGGGCTGCGAGGCACGCGGGTCCTGGATGCGTCCGCGCCGAACTGCGCGCCGCGGGTTCGCGTCCCCGGGCCTCTTCTGCCGGCCACCAGCGGACGCTGCGGGAGACGGCGGAACGTACAGCCCTCCAGGCGCGCTCACCGCTGGATGGGCGCTCCGGGGCCGCCCGAACTCGGAGGCTGCAGACGGCCACCCGCCGAGTCCCGCGCCTCAAGCAAGCACGCCCGGCCTCAGCGGCTCAGCGGCTGCACGCCGTGCAACCCCGGCTCTCACTCGTCCGCGAGCCGGCGTGTGGATGGGGAGGGAGGACGGGGGCTCCGGGGCTCCCCCAGGCCGCCCGCCTGCGCGCTCGGACCTGGAGCCGCTCTGCACCTTCCGCAGCGGTGCCTCCCCGGGCTCTGCTGCACTCCGCAGCGGCGACGGGAAGCCGAGTCTCCTGTCTACACTGCCTGCCCCCCGGGCGCTGCAGGGCAGGCGGGAAGCCACGCCGGGTGCTGCTTTTGCATCTGCACCCGCTGCTGCCGAGAGCGGGAACCCCGGGGGAGACTGCTTGAGGAGGGCTGAGGGGTGGGCGGCGCCGTGCTCCTCTCTCCCGAGGTCCTGAGGAACGGGTCCTTAGCCTCAGTCTCTCCCCGCCGTTCTCTGGGGGCTCGGCCCTCTGTCCCTAGGGCCCAGGTCCGCTACAAGCTGCCACGATGGGAGCTGCTCCGATGTGGAAAGATGAATTGCGCTGGAATCCTTGTTTAAACTGAAGTGACGGAGCGGTGGCAAGCGCCCCGAACTAACTCTCCTCACCTAAAGGTTGCAGCCTATCATTATTTCTTCCGGATGGGTAGGAAGTCATCTGTCACTTGGATGGCAAGGCTGGGCCCAGGGCTTGCAAAGAGGCAAAATCGTTGGCCCCAGGGTCTGACAGTGGGTCTTCCAGTCTGCACTTTTATTTTGGCTCCTGAGAGTAATCAGCTGCCTCACTTCAGGCTCGGTGAGCCCCCGGGGGGGTTTCCTTATCACCAAGGACAGAAAAATAGGATGAGATAGAGATACGGATGGTCTCAGAATCTAAGGGGAGAGAGCAGCTCTCCAACTGTATCATAGCTATATTCCTCTAATCGATGGGCCTCTCTGTACCCCACACCTTGAGAACCTGTCCCTCCTCCCGGATTTTATAACGGGAGGATATATTTGGAGAGTTCTTCTGCCAAGAAACTCTTAATGCACCCTTTTCTGGTTCTAGGTTGCAACAACTGTACTTAAGTAAACTCATGCTCAGCTTTTTGGCAGGAAAGCGTAGCAACAGCACATCTATAGGTGTGAAAGAAAAAAGGCTTGTATATTTTTATTTCCTGATCTCTGTAGGGGAAGCAAGGGAACACACAATCACAGACGACTATTGCAAGGATACTGCTTTTGCCAAATAACCTCTTCATTACACTCTGCAATTTTTCTACATGACACTGAGGCTCAAGTCTCTCTCTCTCTACCTCTCTATCTCTGTCTCCGTCTCATCGTTGTCTCTGTCTCTGCCTCTCTCTCCGTCAGATACACATACACACGCATGCACACACGCACACCACTTGGTAATCAGAGTAATGCAGTTCTGACTATTGAATTGCCCTGTTTTAGAAGTTGAACTACTTTTATCTAAGCGGAGTTGAATCTTGCCAGAGGAGAATTCGGTAGCCTGTAGATAATTTAGACAGGAAATCTTAGAAAAAAGTGTGCATAGGAAAAAAGGGTTACAGTGATCCATCAAACGTTGGGGAAGTTTCTGATAAGATGTTTTTCTCCTAGGACTATGTAAAATCCATTTGAGTTCGTGATTGTGTGTGTGTGTGTGTGTCACTGTCACTTTCTACTTGAAAGGAAACAGTAACGGACACCCACAGTTTAAAGGGAAAATTTACTTGGACTCAAGGGTTTTAGAGGTTTGGGGACACAGTTAGGCTCTAGGGCTGAAACTGCAAGGTGGAAAAACCTGCCCTAGAGCAGAGTCCAGTCACCCAATGGCCAAGGAACCAGAGAAAAAGGAGGCACCAGAATGGAGATAGACCCCAAGTCACGCCTCCAGGGATCTGCCTCTTCCAGCCAGACCACCTACTAACAGCAAACCAGCTACAAAGCCCAAAACCCAAAGCCCAGTTATCAACCCATAAGGCTCTTGGGGGTCATCTAGATATAAACCATAACAGTAGGCAAGAAAGACCATCTGTGTATACTGCAAAGGTAATGCAGCAAAGTTTTGTTACTCTGGAACATACGAAGGTGGAACCGCTATTTTATTCTGCCCTGAAGTTGCTTATAGTCTTGTTGAAGAGATGATTAGGAATAGGCGCAAGATCTAACCATATGACTGAGGTTGTAAAACTATCAAAAGGATAGTAAAAATAAACTGCTATTGTGCAAAAGAGGAGATTATTTCAGAATAGGGAAATGAGAAAGGCTTTGAGAAACTTTGCAGAAAAACAAACAAACAACAAACAAAAAACCAGGAGTAATTAGGCAGAAATGTGGGCAGCATAGAGAAGAGTTTGCACAGAGCATGAGGTGTGTGAAAGCCCACAATATGTGTGGAGAACAGACAAGTCTAATCTGAAAAGAGTACACCATGGACAACATAAAGGTAGATCAATTTGGGAAAGGAGTTCAAGACCCTGTTGTGCTAAGGAACCATGGCATGTATTATGTAAACACATAATACTGTACACAGTCAAGAAGTGTCTGTCTAGGTTTGGATGTAGCTCACTAGTAAGAATACTTGGTCAGCACACACGAAGTACTAGGTTAGATCCCCAGCATAGCCACAAATTTAAAAAAATCACTATTCTCAAGGATGGAGGCTGGAGGCAAGGCATGGACCCACTGGAATATTATTAATCAAGGTCTTTTTTTTATTTTATGCATTGTTAGCCAAATTTATTTTGCTAAGGGGCTTGAGATCAAAGTGTCATATACACATATAAAATTCTTTTTTTCTTCAAGTGCTTTTCAGCCAAAGATAGAAGTGCCTCTCTAGGGCGCTCATAAGAAACACACTCATTTCCCACTGCAAGGACAAAGTACTTTACCTTCATTTGCCTAGGTCAGTTTCTCTTCCTAACAGATTGATGGAGTAAGGACAATACATAAGGAGCTTGCTTCTTCTCACAATCCTCCCTCCACAACATGGTTTCCATTATATACAACGAGTATCATCATGAAATGAATGCATCCAGGCACCTGACTAGGTCTGTGGCGCAAAAAGCATAGACATGCATCCTTGCTCCTTGATGTGATTCATAATTTACACTTAAGACAATTTATCAGCTTCTTAATCTACCTGCAGAAACGTTTCAGAGGCTTCGTGAATGCTTTTGTTATTTCATTTATAAAAATAAGAGTGAGTTGAGCAGGACTCAGGAATCTATGAAAAGCTGAGTAGTAAGAAATACCAACAGGACCGGATGCATGGTTAAATGAAAGCAGATAAATTTGATTTAGAAGAATCAATAAAATGAACATGAAGGAGTAGCCGAGGGATAGGAGACGATAAGGTGCATTATATGTGGAAATTATCTTCTCAGAGAGATTCTGCTGCTTACATCTGCAAGCTATTCTAGCAGAAAGAGCACAGACCTGTAATGTGTGCGTGGAGCCTAGGTAGGAATGGTGTTCTCTGGATGGTGTGTAAACATTTTTATTTCCCTATTTCTAGTGTTATTTTTGTTTACTCTCTATATTGACAGGATTCATGTGCCTTAAGATCGTAGTATCAGAAAATAGGACTTTCCATGTGTTCATTTATATTTTTAAAATGTCACAAACCATTATACCTATTCATTTACTTGTCTAGAAAATTGCCTGTTTGGGCTTTTTTTATTACCACAAAGGAAGAAAAATATCCACTCTATATATAGGGAGATAGCCTGAAACCTCTATAAATAGATGATCCTACCACTGCCGTCCTTTTTTCCGTTAATGCCACTTTTTCTAATGATTATGTCTCTGAAAATAATTTCTACTTTCTTATTACAACAACTTGTTAGATATTTTATTAGGCTATTTCTGAGTATATAACAGTAGATCCTTTGGTGGTAGGATTTATATTTTAACACCTTTGTTGGTTAATGCCTTACATTCTTAAATGTTCTATTTGAAATTAAGAAATAGAAGAGCCAGATTTATGGTTCTGAGGCACCCTAATTGTCACAGATTCTTACTCTTTAATTTCTTTCAAGATACATGGGGTCATTTTCCTTCATGGCTACTTCATGTTCCCTCTGGGCAAATAACTGCTCATTTCGCTCTGAAATTATGCAATGACTGCCTATAATTTGCCACTTGCCAGAATAATATTTTCTTAACTCTGAGGGATATCATATTCTTTTCAACAGAAAACCCTGGAAAATATAATAATAGACAGAGCAAGAAATATAACAAACCTGTAACATATGGACAAAAAGTGATTGACACAATTTCAAGAATATGTTACAAATGAAGTAAGAAAGGAAAAAGGAATCAAGCAGTGGCTAGTAATGAACCTATTTGATACAACAAGGATCATGATGTGAAATGCAGGTTGCCCAAATATTGATCACAGCACTCTGAAATCATATTTTCCCATGGATACTATTGGCTAAAGTGATGGCTCCACAAATCCTATCATGAAGAGGGCAGTTATTATCCACTAGATAACAAATCCTTCATCTCTGGCAACTGATTCCACAAAAGCATGGCTTTGATAGGACACAGAAGGTTAATCAAATGCATTTTGAAGCATGATAAAATTGGCAATTAAATGGAAAAATATCTTATTGCACAGAATTTTTGGTTTCTTCCATTAGTGATATTATGTTTGTCATTTTCAAGTCAGACAAGCAATTGTATTATTAATAACTATACTAGCAATAAGTCCTTCCTTTATGACCACAAAGCATTAATATTCTACCTAATAATAAATCAATGATCATTTTAATATACATATTTTAGTGCATATTATTTAAGGAAAAACATTTTACCTTTTATCTTTACATGACATGATCCTCACTCTTTTTAAAAAAAGTGTAGGTTTCCCCTACAACCATTGTTTATCATTCATCTGGTTTTTTTTTTGTTTTTTTTTTTTTTTTTTTTTTTTTTTTTTTTTTTTTTTTTTTTTTTTTTTTTTTTTTTTTTTTTTTTTTTTTTTTTTTTTTTTTTTTTTTTTTTTGGTGGCACTGGAGGTTCAACTGATAACCTTGTGCCTGCCAGACAGGCTCTTAAGTCACTGAGCCAAACTCCCAATCCTAGTTTTTTTGAGGCAGGGTTGCACTATTTAGATCAGGCTGGACTTGCGCTCACATTGCAGCCCAAGCCGGCTTTGAACTCACAACATTCCTCATACCTTAGCCTCCCAAGTGCTGGGATTAAAGGCTCATCCTCCGTTTAAATAAATCTGTATTTAACACCTGTTACTGGCTTTGGCAGCCTTCCTGAAACCAAGAAATTCAACATTTATGGAAGAAATTGGCCTGAATATAAATAGTCTGGCTATCTTAAATGAATTAGTATAGAAAAATGAAACTAAATATCTATACATGTTTTATTCTGAATTAATAAAACATAAATCCTGCATGACAGATATTTAAAAATATAAAAATTCTGCACTCTAAAAGAGCATATCCTTGAATATTCTGTCATATTCATATTTTAATGTGGTTTGAGATATTACTGTTTGACCTCTTTTTACTTTGGTCTATAATAGAAATGAATTTTACCCTGCCATTAATTTTGGAATTACAAATTTATGTGAATTCATTGAATTTCATGGGTCCTATGTTAACAAATTTCATACACCAAGGCATTAAGAGTTTTTTTTATTTTTTATTATGAATGACAGTGGAATGTAAATATCTTTGTCCATAAAGTTTTGAAAACATTATGCAAGTCTTTATATCACTGGAACTTTTTAACTTTGTCATAAAGTATAATAATTTGTATTAGATCTGTATTTTTATTTTGTATTTTCTGTGTAAGTTTCCCAAGAACTTCTAGTTGTACTTTCTTCCTTTGATCATCTTCAATTAAATTATCAGAGTCAAGGTAAATTTTCATATCCATACTCATCCTTAATACCTTCTGCCCCTCTACCCCTATTTTTCTCTTCCAAAATCCAGAAATTCTCATTTTACTTCATTGGATAAGATGCTGAAAACTTTTATGATCCTGGGTAGCCAGATGTTTTAATTATTCTAGCTCACCAGGAAAGAACATCCACTCCTACTTTTCTACTGCATCTACATAAATATCATCTAAGCCACCCCATCCATTTGCTACTGGAGATATTTGAAGATGGCTGAGGATTACTTTCAGGTTCTACACATAAAATCTGATAGGATTGTGTCATCAGCCACAACTCTATTCTCTTAGACCTACTTTTTTTTTCTTGATTTTTATATGAGGCTTTTCAACACTTTACCTTTTTTTATATCACTTCCCTTGAAGACTGAACAGTCACCTGTTTTAAGTCCTTGGGCTCAAGCATTAATAACGTATATTGAAAGTGTGAGAATAATAGAGACATAGCAAAAGATAAAAGAAAACCAACTTTGAATAATAGATACCTGCCAGTTCTCCTAGAGACTGGGCTTGCTTCTCTGTTTCCCATACAGAATCTCTTAATGGATTCTCTTTCTTGGTGCCATGAATTTTTTACACACCAGTTACCAGCTCAAGAAGAGGTTTTCTGAACCAGTGCCACACAACTAAAAACTGTTTTGTTCTTCAGGAAACATTTGCCAATGTCTAGAGACTTTACCATGGCTAGAAGGTAGTTTCTCTGTCATTCAGTGCAGAGAGGCCCAGGATACTAATGCACATCCTAACGCACGGTGATGCAGAGACAGTAAACAGTTCTCCACTCCAGAAATGTCAAACTGAGGAACCCTACAATTGTCTTTCCTAGGCTGAGTTTAGGAACAGCTCCTTCAGATCCTAGAAGACAGGAAAAAGAGCATTTAAAACCAAAGTTGATCATATTTTCCTCTCAGAAATATTTTAACGATAGTATTTTATTGTTTGGAGCAAAATTTGACAGTCATTTCATTAAAATAAAAACATGAATATATTTATAAAAACAGTTTGACTTTCTAGTTGTGTATTCATTTCATGCTTCAAAATAGCTGCATTAGCACTTAAGGTAGAACTAGCAACATGCAGACAACTTTATTCATTCTAGAGTATTCCAGAAAAACAAAATCGTGTATATGTTTTACAACTCTGAGTTAAAACACGCTCATCTGTTGGACCATCCCAAGAAACAGTATACATGATCCAAGCTCAAAGATATATAAATTGATTTAAAATATCTCCTGTGTTGACTACTTACAAAATGTTAAGGTGAAGTCTTTACTCAATGAACTATCATTAATCCAGAATAATAAAATAAATTTATTACTTTATTTTATACCAACTAGTCAATTGTGGAAGGAATGGTGCAGAGATAGGAAACAATGAAAATTCAACTTTGCAACCAGAAGGACTCAGAAGAGACATTTCAAGCAGTTAAAAAAAGGAAAAAAATATTTAACTTTGTGCACTGGTGTATTTTCTGTATATGATAGCATGTAGAGAAGGATGTAAATTCCTTAAACAGTTGGTGAATGAGTGTTTGAAGGTAAAAGAAAAAAATGAAAGAGATCTTATAACTACAGAGAAAGACAATAAATATTGTCTGCTTCTATAATGTGCTGTCTTTTAAAAAGAAATACACTTGGAATAGAATCAGAATTAAAAGTTAATTTTAAATATCTTTCAGAGAAGTGGCATTTTTTTTGTCAAAACCTTATATTTAATGTATTCCATCATTAAATCATATGGTCCTTTTTCCCATGTCCTGTACTTACTACTATGCCATGCACACAAAAAATGTCTTCATTTGCTTAGGCTTCTATAGCAACATACCATCAACTGGGTAATTCACAAGCAGTCGAAATTTATCCCTTATTCTTCTGGGGGCTTCGAAGTCTAAGATCTTAGCAAACTGATGTTTGGTGAGGGCCCACTTTATTATTGAAAGAAGGAGTCTACCACGTATTATGCCTTCCTATAGTAGAAGAAACAAGATGGCTCTTTGCGTCTCTTTTAAAACAGCCCTGTGACCTTGCCTAGGGGTCTGCCCTCATGACCTTCACTTCCCAAATGCTCTCTCGTGTAATGTCCTCGGGGGGCGGGGAGTGCTTAGATTTCCACATTTGTCTTTTGGGAGCGCACAAACACGCAGATCGTAGCACCAAGTACAAGTAAACAAGAACAGATGTATTCACGGGGACCCCTGATCCACCTATGACCTTCTTTAGACTCAACTAAAACCTCGTTGCCATCCTATTTTGAGCTTTCCACCTTTGTCACATCTCAACAGTTTGAACACCACAGGTGCTGACCACTTTTCCACTCCCTCATCTTTGATTTTGATCCCACCACGTTCTCATCACTTCAGCTCGTCTCCCCTGACATTTCGTAAGAAACTCAAGCTTCTTGCTTTGCTCACAGACCCCTACCTCAGCCTCTTTCAGGGTTCAGTTTCATCTTGTCTTCTCATAGTGGTTTCCATAACCCCGCTAGTGAGTAGCCCTGAAGACCAACTCCCTAAAATTGCATGCTCCTACTCACCCTGTCGCACTCTTAATAAAGGCCTGTGGTCATTCTGGCATGTGTCATAGCGCATCTTAGTTCATCAGAGCTAATGGCACTGTCTTCAAATCCTCGAGGATCTTTTCTTTAAATAACTGAAATATAAGAGTTGTATTCAAGCATATTGTCTTACTGAAGAACTAGTAAAAATATGTTTACAGATAGGAGGTGGGAAATGCTGTGGAGAAGAACCAGTAATATGGCAACTTCAGTGAAGCCTGCTCCTCAAATACACTTTTTATTGCTGCCCTTATTAAAAGAAGAATTATATCTAATGCACCTTGAAATTAGCAAATGGCAATAACAAAGAGTGGCCATAAAATGAAGCTTCAAAATTCACTGTTCATACAAGAAAGAAAATCAATGTTCAGAAAATCTGAACTTCCAGTATTTCTTCATCAGTTTACAGATGGTATCTAAACAAAGTATCCTTGTGACTCCGTAGTACAGTAAAATTAGATTCCTTCAATATCAGATAGGCTGAAATTTTCTACAATAATATTTTTGTCTTTAGTCAATCCACTTGAATTTATCTTTTGATACATTAGCAAAAATTCCTCATTTTTAATTAGTCTCTTACAAGTGGGTTTCCCTTTACTAGGAATCACATATAAAGTCATAAACTAAAGATTTTGTTCTCTATGCCACCTTCATTTATATTCCATAAGTATAGAGCATTTGTATAGAGCATATGAGTCTGACTCTGCAAACTTACATATAAAAATGACATCCAGAAAGATTAAATGCCTTGCCCAACAAAACTATGACTTGAATCCAGGGTAATGATTTTTCTATTACTGAATGCTTAAGAATGGAAAACTGCAAGATCAATTTTCTACTCCCTACATAACACAACTCTATAATTTATCTCATAAATGAAGTGTGAGAGTTTTGTCTGTTAAGATACTTTGTAAAGGTAAATTCTATTCTAATGGTTTCAGAACAGTTTTATTATTGTTGACTTTATGTCATTATTATATATTAATAAATTCCTATACTCTTAATTCAGTTTTCATCTCCTTACTAGAGTGACTGTAGCTATCAATGCCAAAATCTAATTTAAAAGTGTAAAATGGGCCAAGTCATCGCAGGTTAAAAGTGTATTGACTAAGAACCCCTAAAGAACTATTTCAAAAAGGTGTCTGATAAATAAACAGACGCTCGATAAA
Organism: Dasyprocta punctata; assembly: GCA_004363535.1. Lineage (NCBI taxonomy): Eukaryota > Metazoa > Chordata > Mammalia > Rodentia > Dasyproctidae > Dasyprocta > Dasyprocta punctata. The sequence goes on from RJWM01009061.1 coordinate 29,236, forward strand.
CAATATGTATTGGTTATAATCAACTTTTTAAGAGTAATATAAAGGGAGAAATAAAATTTAAAGTTATATTTACTTCAGTTAAGTAGTTCAGGAAACATTACACTAACAGTGTCCTAGAATAGACCTCCTTTTTCTGTTTTGATTGTAATATACTGAATCGCTATATTAATTGCAGGATCTTAGTAGGCATCTACTAAAAGACAAAAATTAAACTTGAATTACCTACAACTAAAAGGACTAAACTGTCTTTTTTTTTTGAACCAGAGTACAAAACTCTTTTGATAGTTCTAATGTAACAAGAAAAATAGGACGTGGGACAAATTATAGTTTTAGAAAGGAAAATATATTAGATATGTTATTTTGTAGTAAAATATAACCTATGAGTAATATCTAAAACTAGAGAACATGCTAATACATTTTTGGGGGATTCTGGAAATCCAACTCAGGGCCTTGTGTTTGCTAGGCAGGTACCACTGAGCTATAGCCCTGCTCACTGAGCTTACTAATAATTGCATTCAGTAGCAATCGTGTAATTTTTAATAGGTAACATTGTCACATACTAATTTGATTGCATCGCTCACATCATCCAATTTATTTTTTCATGCATTTTGTGAGGAGCATTGTCTTTCCCATTCCATAGAAGAAAAAGCTGGAGCCAGAAAGCTGTGGCAATTTCATGAGGTTACCCAACCACGGGGTAGCCTAGCTCTCTTTTGAACCCAAGCATCCCTGACTGTGAAGGCCTGATTTTATTCAGTTTAATGCATTGCTTTTAAAGTTAATATACCAACCAGCTACTTACTAAATTTTCTTAAGGGAACAAAGATATCTTAAAGGTAAAAGTGGAAAATTTCAGGATTTTAAATGCAGACTACAGCTTTGATGCACCAAAGGCCTGAGAAAAATTTCAACTATATCACTAATAATTCTAAGAAGAGGACATAAAATTTAAAAGTCTCGTGATGCTAGTGTGCTTATTGCTGCAAGTCACCAAGTTTGGGGACATTGATTATGACATACCAACACACCCAGATACACACACACACACACAAATTTGTAAGTTTCCCAGGTAAACTAAATCTACCACTGTTGTTTTAACTCTTTATGGAGACATTTATAACTATGGATAGTCAATAAAATTTCCAAATTAACTGGTATATTTCATTTTAGAAGCTATTATTTTACTGCTTGCCAACAATTAGAAAGAATTAATATAACCTACTAATAATACTACTGAATATGCTGTTAAATGAATGTTAATGATACAGTTTTAAATGCTCTAGGTTTTCCAGTTGCTTGGATGTAATACTTGGCATCCATAATTTAAAATGAGAGGTTTAATTTTGCTTACTGTTTCGGGAAATTCAGTCCATGGTCAGTTGGCTCCAAGGCAAAACCTTTATGGTGGAAAGTGGGGCAAAATGTTATCCATGGTGGCTGGAAAACATCAGAGGAGAACAACAAAGAAGCATATAGAAAAAGAAAATAACTGGCTCTCTCATTACCAAAAAAGGCAGTCTTTGAGAAATTTAAAAGCAGAAAAATGCTTCACAGACTTTCTTAAAATATTCTGGTGAAAGTGTATGAAAGGAGCAGTTACTTATACCATGTAGGTCTGAGTGTTTGTAAGAAATTCTCTCCTTGCAATATTTTTAGTAATTTTCTAAAGTGCTTATGAGCCAAATTACTGATCTTCACCAAAATGAGTAATTATCCAAACAGAATGCTTCCCTGTGAATACTGCAAACACAATTAAAGAGGCACTAACATAAATGATGCCAGAGACTATTACTAATTTACATATTCTTTCAATTGGTAAGAAAATCTGGAATACGACCGCAAGATGTATTATTGTTCCTATTTTCGCTTTAAAGTATCTAAAAGAAGTTTCCATTAAAGTAAGTTTTGTATGATAAGAAGTGCTAGAAAGCTTTGTTACTATGTACTATACCCCTTTAGAGCTTTGTGCACTTGCACAGATGACCCCTGTGCACATGAAAGCTTAGGTATTTGTATTTGTTTAATTTACCTCATTTGGATCAGAATCATGCCCACTGGGTGAAGAATGTGACTAAATTTGTGTTCTGAACCTCTGTTGCATAGTTGGATTTTTCACTGTGTTGAGCAATAATCTGTAGACATCAGTTTAATATAACAGCTCTTTATGTAGAGAAATTAGTAATACTATAGATCTTTATGTAGTGAAATTAATTACTATCTGTAGGAATTATTGGAAAATATACTAGCTTAACAAAGCATGTGCTATACTCGACGTCATTCTGTTTTATTGGAAATTCCACATCTCTAGAGCACGCATTTGTTTTATAAGAAAAAGTACACAACAAGCCAAGCATGGTGATACACACCTATAATTTCAGCACTTGGGAGGCTAAGGCAGGAGGTTACCTGTGAGTTTGATGCTAGCCTGGGCTACAAAGCGAGTTCAAGGCCAGCCTGAACTGCATAGGGAAACCTTGTCTCAAATAAACATTAAAAAAAAAAAGCACGAACCAGAGAGAGAGAGAGAGATCATAGTCCATGTGACTTACTATTTTGGAGTGCTCTCTGAAAAGGCTGTTCTGAGGGTCTGCCAAGCAGTTAGACACCTCCGGGCCATTCATGTGCCGTGCTTTGTCTTCTTAAATCATGCATCCAGTGAGACAACATGAAAAGTATGCCCCGGGATCATAGGACGCTACAGCTGCAAGACTTTTTAGGAGGATGAATGTAAGCCTTTAACATTAAAGCTGGATTCCAGAGATATTAAGTGACATTTTCAGCCATGCATGCACGTTTTCATTGTTGCTTTCTTCCAAGTCAAAATAATAAGTATACTTTTATATCACATGAATAAACAGAAATCCCTCTACTAAAAATATATATTTTATGTGTCTATTTTAATAAGAATTTTCTTTGCATTCAGAGTCTTATTTAGTCGGTTTAGTGATAGGCCAAACAAATACAAATATAATAGTATAGAATATCAAAACTACTATGAATTATATCATTTGTCAATGGATTCTTTCTAATTAGTTTTATAAAAAACTGATGCTTTGTTTTGATTTTTATGCACTATCTTTTCTTCTTTCCTATCTTGCGTTCTTCCTGGGAAATTCATAGTCAGTTTGTCACTCTATGCCAAATTTTATGATTCATAAATATGAGACTGTAGTATTACATGTAAAAAAAGTAACCTAGTTATAAAAATCATGCATTGCTTTACCACTAAGTTTTTCATATAACATGGTAAAACCTTTCTTTTGTCTGTTCGATATGAGAAATAATTAGGATCATAAAAGTGTGTAATTTTGCCTCTCTAATATAGCATATATTGGAATTATCATATTTCTCCTCTAAAAGAACTTGATATTTCTTACATGATGCCAGCAGAATTCTTAAACTTACACATTGTTTTAATTTATGTTGTACTTTTTTGAGACTAAAGAAAATGCGATGACAGTTTGTATATTAAAAATTTCATTTATACCTTGAAATATCTTTATCTCTGTGAAGAAAGATTTAAATAAACAGAATTATGAAAAGTTTTAATCTAAAACATGATAACATTATCAAGACTGACAGATAAATTAAAAATAATAGAAATACGTTGTATTTTATATTTATAGTATATGTACTGTCAGGAAGCAAAAAATAAAGAACCTATGTATGACAAATTGTAAATAAACTAGAAGATAGAGGGCCTTTGCTTTTGCTTTCAATGGCAGTTTCTTACTAGTAGAAAAATCTTGCTGTGTTTCTAACTTGTGATTGAATCTTAATATGGTATTGTTAAGTCTGCCTATAGCATGCTTATCTTTTTTTAATGCAGATTTTTTTTTTTTTTTTTTTTGCTATATAGTTTTGTAGCCTGCTTCTGTTTCATTTTAAAGAGAGGAAAACAATAAAAACAGTGATACAGTATTTCAATTCAGGAAAGTAAGAAATTAAAAATGGTTAATATATTGCATATTGCTATCTTCAAAGTAGTTCCTCAGATCACAAGATATAGGCATGCAAAACTGATCAAACAATATAAGCTCAAACCATTCTTTTCAATGAGCTAATAGACATTAGTAGTATAATTATCTTAGCTGTTTTGTGTATATATACATATTTTTTCTTTTTCTTTCCTTTTCTCCTTTCTCCCATCCCACTTGTTCTTTGCTTTTGAACAGTTTCTTCTCCTTTCATTTTTGCAATATCTATTGTACATTTTGGATCTTATTTAGTTTTTCAGTTTCTTGCATTACGGAGACAATACAATCTTTACCCATGTGAGTCTGATTTATTTCACTTATGAGTATGGTCTCTAATTTCATCCATTTACCTATAAAAGCTTTGAGTGTATTCTTTTTCTGGCTGAGTAATATTCCATTGTATAAAAATACCACATCTTTTTTATCCATTCCTTGGTTGATGGGCATTTGGATTTTTTCCAAGATATAGCTATTAAAAATTGTGCTGCCATAAACATGAATGCACAAAAATCTCTGTGTTATGATGTTTTTAATTCTTCTGGAAAAATACCCAGAGATTGAATAACTGGGTCAAATGAGACCCCCAATCCTAGTTTTTTTTAGGAGTCTCCACACTGATTTCCATGATGGTTGTCCCAGTCTACACTCCCATCAATAGGGGAGAAAGTTCCTTTTTCCCTACAGCCCTGCCAGCATTTGTTATTGGTTGATTTCTTGATGATAGGAATGCTTTTGGGGTGAGATGTAATCTCAGTGTTGTTTTAAATTATATATCTCAAATGACCAGTGATGTAGAATAGCTTTTCATACATTTATTTGTCATTTATATTTCTTCATCTGAGAAGTACATATTCATCTCAGATGCCCATTTTTGAATTGGATCTTTGAATTCGAGGGGCCTGGTTGTTTTCAATTCTTTATATGTTCTAGATAGAAGTTCTTTGTTCGATGGACATTTGGCTAAAAATTTTTCCCACTCTTTGGCTTTTCTATTTACTCTGTTGGTAAGTTCTTTTGATGTGCAAAACTTTTTAGTAAGATGAGATCCCTAGTTTTCATTGAAGTACTTCCCATTCAGTTTGGCTTTTGTTCATGAAATGTCTACCTACCCCTATGTCTTCAAGATTTCTACCTACTTTCTCTTCCAGTACATTTGGTCAGTCTTATCAAAAGAAAGAAAAGGAAAAACTCAAATTTGTGAAATGAGTAATGAAAAGAGTGAAATCACTACAGAGCCTGTGAAAATTCAGCACATAATCAATACCTATTTTGAAAATCTTACTCACATAGGATGGGAAACACAGAAGAAATGGAAAGATTCCTAGATACGTTTGAATTACCAAAGCTGAATCAAGAAGATATAAAAATTCTGAATAATCCAATATCAGTTAATGAAATTGAAAATGTAATTAAAAGCTTACCAACAAGGAAAAACCCAGGTCCTGATGGATTTACTGCTGAATTCTACAAGAAATTTAGAGTTGATTTAATGCTAATATTCCTTAAACTCTTTAATGGAATTGAAAGGGAAGCAATATTCCTTAACTCATTCCTGGAGGAAATATTACCCTAATACCAAAACCAGAGAGTGACTCAACCAAAAACATTAGGCCAATCTCTCAATAAGCATACATGAATAAATCCTTAGTAATATACTAGCAAGCAGAATGCTGCAAATCAACAAGAAGATGAAACACCCTGACCAAGTGGGATTCATTCCAGGAATGCAGGGATGGTTCTACATACACAAATCAATAAAAACAATATACCATATCAACAGATCCAAAGACAAAAATCATATGATCATCTCAATAGATGCCGAAAAAGATTTGGATAAAATCCAACACTCATTCATGATAACAACCCTACAAAATCGGAATAGATGATGTTTACCTCAATCTGATAAAAGCCATCTGTTACAAACTAACAGTCAACATCATACAGAATGGACAAAAACTGACAGGTTTCACTCTAAAATCAGGAACAAGACAAAGATGTCCTCTATCACGATTCCTATTCAATATAATTGTGGAAAAATTAGCCACAGCAATTAGACAAGAGAGACAAAGCAAAGAAATAGGGATAGGAAAGGAAGAAGTTAAATTATTGTTTGTGGATGACATGATACACTACATAGAAGACCCCAAAACTGCACCAAAAGACTTTTAGAATTAACAAGCAAATTCAGTAGCATAGCTGGATAGAAAATCAACACTGAAATATCAATAGCATGCCAGTACACAAACAACATATTCAGAGAGAGAGAAACTGGGGAAACAACACCGTTCACAACAGCATTCAAACAAAATGAAATACTTAGGAATGATTCTAACAAAAGAAGCAAAAGGTCAATACATTGCACATTACAGTACTCTGAAAAAGGAGATCAAAAAGGATAACAGAAAATGGAAATATATCCCTTGCTCTTGGATAGGAAGAACCGACATTGTGAAAACAGAGATACTCCCAAAACAGTTATGCAGATTTAATGGAATCCCAATCAAAATACCATTAGCATACATCACAGATCTAGAGAAGACATTCCTAAACTTTATTTGGAAACAGAGGAAACCTAGAATAGCAAAGGCAGACTGGGCAACAAAAGCAAAGCAGGAGGCAACACAATCCCTGAGTTGAAATTATACTACAAAGCCACTGTGATAAAATCAGCATACTAGCAAAAATAATATTAATAATAATAATAATAAATCCAGACCTGAGAATCAGTGAAACAGATTAGATGATGCAGAAACAACTAAAACCATACTTACCATCTTATCTTTGGCAAAGGGTACAAACATGTTCACTGGAATAAAGATAGTCTCTTTAATAAATGCTGCTGGAAAAACTGACTTTCCATATGCCAAAGACTAAAATTAAAACCATTGCTACCATCATGCATGAACTAAAGTCAAAATGGATCAAATATCTTAGTATTAAAACACAAAAATGTCTTATCTTTTGTTTGTTATAATGATCTGTGGAAATTCAGCATGGTTACCAGAGAGAAGGTCAGCAAACCTGATCTGCAGTGTTTTAACAGATGACTCAGTTTCTTTTATTGTTCCTTCTGTAAAAACCTCATGACCTATACAATTTTAATCTAAAATCATGAGTCGAGGTATATGAAGCTCATTGCCACAGTGTCAGGTACCTGTCAAATAAGAAGAATAATGTGTAGGGATTTCAATTTGCAAATGTATCTAACATCAAGGATAAAGCTTTTAGAGATAGAAACTTGAAATGATTGCTTCACCAATTGGACTCAACTTTTTCACACACTCTTTCATGTTTTAAAAGCTTCTCATTATAATCTTCAGTCACCTGGAGCCTCCCAGACTTCTTCCTGATGCTAATGGAGCTCTGGTGTGCTGATTGTGCCCTGCTTATCTATAAGGAAAGATGGTGGATGAAGTCATAGGACAAGGGATGTCTTAGTCACTTTCTCATCTCTGGGACACCATAACTGACACCCACAGATTAAAAGAGAGTTTTATCTTGGCTCATGTTTTTTAGAGGAGTCCATGAAGGGCTTGTTGAAAGGGTCCTGCAGAAGAAAACTACTGAGATCATGGTGATCAGGAGTCAGTGTGAATCAGAAGGGAGGTGCTAGGGAGGGAAACAGCCACAAGCAACCACCTCTTTGCAGCAGCTCCCATTTCCTAACAGGAACTTCAACTCTGAGCTCTTCAGCACTGAAGAGTATAGTGCCCCTTTGATGTGATCGATTCCAAATATTCATCCTCTGAATACATGAAGATTTGGAGGGACGTTCTCTACTGTCATAATAAGGGAGAACCAAAGCAGGCATATGACTCTAATTTACTATTCCCACAAGACATCTGTAGATGTTTTTCTCACTAAATTTTGTGAGAATCAATATAATTTAGTTGGAAAAAAGTAATTTTTTTTTGCAGAGAAAATATTCTCAAAAGAATAAAAGCCATGCCTCTGTTTTTGTCAATATGGTTCATTAACATGACAATGGTATTGTTCCAGTAGCTATGCATTTCTCTCTTTTTTTTTTTTTTTTTTTTTTTTCAGAAGGTGATGGTGCTTGTTTTCCCCCTGCTGCCTACTCTTGTTTCTGAAGCTTGAGCTCAAGAGACAGGGCCTATCTTATAAGTACTTTGCATTCTGTTTGTTTTGTTTTGTCTTCCTGTTTGGTTTTTAAATTTCAAATTTTTTCTCACTTTCATTAGAAGAGTTGGAGGTTGTTTGCATTGTATCAGGTACCCTTTGCATATGTTTGACCCTTCTTTGAGGAACGCTTCCCACATTATCAATAAGACAATCAAGTAGGGTTTTCAGCATTGTATAATACAACTATAAAATACTAATAAAGTGTGTGAACTTATGAACATACACACATGAATATATTGTGTATCTCCTCTGATTAAATATATGTGTTTATGTGTCTAGCTAGCTAACAAGTTAGCAACTGTAATTTTATATGGAGATATTCAGATTGTATTCAGTATGGGTTCTGGGGAAAAAATATGAGCATCTTTGCAAAAGGCAAGTCAGGAAAAAAAATTTTTTTTTCAAAATGAAGATGCACACAAACTAGCATGCTAACAAACCAACAAACTAAAGTTTTCTACAAATTTGTTGTTTGTTCATTTTTAATTAATTCTGTAAGCTACATTTTTAAAAAATATACTGTGCTTTTAATAACAAGACTCATACAACTGTACTTTTTCAGATACCTAGGAAAAAGACTGATCCTACATTTTCATCTTACATCTTAAATTTATATATTTAATTCATTGATTTAATTTTTTCAAAGCTTTATGTAAGAAAATTTATCTTAGAACTGAGAAATATATTTATTCACATTCTATTTCATATTCAAAGGATCTTTTGCTTCTAAAACTCAAGTAGTATTTAAATGTAAAATGCAAATTGTCTATTTATTTATATGCTCTTGTCTATAAGTATATGTATGTAAAAGTCATGATCAGGAAGATTATGAATAATAATACATAGATGTTTTAAAGATGCAAAACAACTCAAATGGATTTTCAAAGTCATTCTTAAGTTCTTGCTAAGCAAAAGGACAAGAGTGAATTTACATACTGTCATCTTCACTATCACATAAGACAAAATATATTCTTCATTGGGACCACTTATTCCTCTATATATCTGATAACAGACTTGCAACCCTGCAGAGCTGATTAAACGTTATTCCAGGAAAAAGCCACTTTTGAACACAAAAGTCAAAATAAGCAGATACTGCCTAACTAGATCCACACATGTTTTTGGACAGAACTCTATTTGTTGGACATCTTTCTTTCAGAAACAGAAAATTTAGACTTCTTTACTCTATGCTTATGAAGTAGTCTGGGTAGAAACTATTGAAAGACCAGAAAAGCTGTGAAGTACTGTTTCAATTTCTTTTCCTGGACTTGGATAAAATTTATCCTGAAATCTCTAAAATGGAATGTTTACACTATCCTCTCATATTGATAGATAAGAATGTTTCACATATTACTGATATAATGAAAAATATTCCCACTGTATCTTGATTTAAGAACTTAACATTTTCTGTGCATGTCTACTTCCCCATATCTATTGACATCACCTTACTCTCCTTCAGTTTTCTCCCGCCTCTGGATCTGTGCTTCTCTGACCAGCCTCTGTTCCTAATCCAGAGGAAGTTAATGAGCCCTGTTAGCTGACCCTGAGACAGTGGCACTGTCAAATCCTAGTTTAGCTCGCTGCTTCACATTGATCTCAGACTCCAGTCTTAGTAACTAAACATATGTCCGTTCCTTCACTTCAAAAATTTGTGCTTATCCTTCTTGAGGGTAATTTCTTGTCCCTAAAATTTAATTCCATGCACATTTATGAAATCCATACCTGAGAAGCAGACATATATTATTATTGATTACCAGAGTCTTCATATGCATTCTAAAGTTAAGTTTTAGCTGAAGTCTTAAAATGATATGTGCCTATTCATTTCTACCTTTCTGCAGAATGCTCACCTGGTAACGGCCTCTCTGATGCTGCTGACTACCTGTCTCCATTACCAGTACTTACTTCCCACTCTTGCCAGATCTTCAATTTGTCCCCAGGTCTGTGCTGATCCTTAATATGCTATGAAATTTGTATATCACCAATGACAGTGCCCATGTAATTTAATCTTTCCAGCACTGGCAGTACTAAATTACTGGTTAACTATCTATACCAACAAATCTGTTTGAATTTCTTTGAAGCTGCTCCTACACTCTGATTTCTTTTCTTCTTTGAGAAATAAATGTTATATTCTTCCTTTTCATTTCCTTGTAATAAATCAGACAAAACGATAGCACCACATGGCAAGTAAAATATTTTTACTTCATAACAAGTATGTAATATATATTTTAAAATTGATGAATCAGTGAATAAATGAGCAAATAAACTATTATTCATCTTGTCTTATTCTAGCTTGATTCATCTCACAAAAAATTTTTACACTTATTTACTAGATGTCTTTATTAACTTTGTTAGCATCATTTTCATTATCTTTGTTTTTCATGTTTTCTTTTAGAAATTTACTTTCTAGTTTGGAGTAGAACTTTTTGTAAGCTAGCAATTACCTGATTGTAAAAAGAGAATGATATTTAATCTGGATATTAAAGAATTATAATTTTTTTTACTGCTCACTTTGTCTAATCTTAATTTCGAATTTTAAAATACCTATTCCTGGATAAAAAAGATGTGGTATTTTTATACAATGGAGTACTACTCAACTATCAAGAAATATTGCATCAAGACTTTTATGAGTAAATGGACACGAGTTGAGACCATACTCGTAAGTGAAATTAATCAAACTCACATGTGTAAATACTGCATTGTCTTCCTGAGTAAGAAACTGAAACAGTATATATGATCCAAAATCCATAATAAATACTGTATAAGGATAAGAAATTGCTCAAAGAGCAAAAGTAATTGGGAAAGGGAAAAGGAGGAAAGAAGGAAAGGAAAAGGAAAAAGACATAAATTTGTATATGTGTATACGTAGGACAGCTAAAATGACTATACTACTAAATGTATTACTTATTGAAAAAGAACAGTTAATGCTCATATGATTAGATCAACTTTACATGTCTATATCTGTTAATCTAAATAACCCTTTTAAAGGTAACAATATGCAATATTGCAACCATTGTCAAATTCCTATCATTTCACTTTGTAAACCTATAATGTTACTGTTTTGGATTTGTTGTTGTCGTTTGTCTCTTTTGCTTTTTGTCTTTCTTTTCTGTGTCTTTTTTCTCTTGAATAAAAAAACTTAAAATACCCATTTGCCATGATGATCTAATTACTAGGCACAGCAAATGTGAACTAATGAAAACAATAAAGAAATAAAATAGCAATACATTGAGAGTAATGACATATGAGGAAATGTCAGTAGCTATTTTTATTTTGTGTATATACCTTACAAAATTTATAAGATTTATATTTTATATAAATATATAATTTATATCTGATTTGTACAGACACACACAAATTATATAATTATATAGTTATATATTTTGTACTTATACACACATGAAAGGGACTTAGTATTTATAGTCAGTAAATGTGTGTAATCAATAAATATTTCTTGAATATTAAATATACAGGAGTATGGTTTAATAAGAGCAACCAAAGTAATGAAACATCATATTCCACTACCAAGCACTACAAAATTTCATAAAAAGAAATACTGAATAAAATGTATTACTATGTATAAGGTTTAAAATACCAAATAATGCTCAAAACAAGTTCCACAGTATAAATATCAAGCACATTTAGAAAGTCACATCATAACACCATGTTTAACAAAAGAAAACTACAAAGTAAAATAGTAGGAAATAGAGTTTCTTCTACATAGTTATAAATTGTTTTCTCTTTGTTGCCTTCCTTAAATCCTGAACAGTCTTTTATAAGTTTTACAAGATTTGCAAACTCTAATTTTTTCTACTGCTTATTAAAATTATCTCTATTATAGAGCAGTTTTATGTTTGTTTGTTTTAAGGCATAGGTGTTAGTGTTAAACATGGCTTTTTTGGTAGAAATATCTTTATTTCAAATAGCTAATGATGGTTCAAATTAGCTAGTCAATTAAATGCAAGTATAGAAAATCATATTAATCAATAAAAATCTATTTATACAAAATTTTGAGTCTTTTATGACAAAATTACTAAAGGCTATTCTTAAATTGCACTTATCTTCTGTTTTTATTTTTAGGAAACAATAGCCTATGCATTTGAAACTTCTATCATGAGAATGCCTATCTTCTTGCTTCAAATTAACTTAAAATCATGCAGATGTCTTATGGAAGACGATATAAAAATGAAAGCTATTCTTACAATTTTCATAGTGGCTTTTTATTACAGAAAATGATTTTTTTTAAATGTTGATCATTTTTTTTTTTCTTTTTTTAACTATTGTGCAAAGAATCAGACACCAGAGGGAGCCTGAGTTACCGGACCCAGTTCTCAGGAGCTGAAGCGACACCACCGGTCATCCTATTCCTAAACAGATTCAATATTCACAGTATTCACAATATTCAACACACACACGGGAGAAAGCAATGGATTGCTTAAAGATAAACTGCAATGTAAATTTTCACTATTTAATGCTGCAGTTTCTTAAATTACTTTGCATGTTTTTTTATAGATTACAAAGCCATTTTTCGAATGATTCTAAAACAATTTGGAATCCTAAGAAGGTGAATGTGAGAGAAAATACTCCTTGGAGATACTAATTTCATTGTAAAATAGGTGGAATTCTTAATCTGTCTCCCTCTTCCATATAAAGAATATATCCAATTTAAGTATTCATAGTTAATCGTCTAGCTTTATTGTTTTATATATGAAGAAACCCTAAGCCTGTTTTCCACTTTTTCTCACCATTCAGACTTTCCCAAAGCTAATACATGTAAGAAACAATTCCCAAATGTCAAGCGCTTTACTGTTTTTCTTTAAACTTGTTTTTTGGCAATAACAAAACCTAGATTCCAGCATTTCATTATATTCATCATTAGTGATACAGGCTCCCTCTTTGAAACAAGCATACCAGACTAAAGACAAGAGAGATAATTGTGTTTCGGTTGAAGTTTACTGGCAACAGTTCAACTATCTGGAGCTCTAGCTTTTAAACACTAAAAAGATATAAATTCCTGTTTTACAGCTTCTTAAAATGCTAACTGATGCTATGGCTTAAAATAACTCATAATGTCACATCACATGAAATTATACATGCAATACATGTTAAAAGGTCTTCATAGAATTTTGTATTTTAGCTTTGTTGGTGCATTCTGTCATAACAAACATAGTGTGCTCCATAGTGTTGGAGACAAAAGACATCATCTGTTTTATTTACAGCTAACTCAGTCACAAGGCAACCAGGACTTCTTTGGAATTTATTATTCCAAATTACTGAGTAAACATTAATTTCTGTTAAGTCTGCATTTGAATACATTATTGAAAATGATTTCTAAACTTAGTGTAGTATTATTTTCTCAAAAATCTATTTTGTTCCTGTTTTCTCCTACTTAACGATACATATTTTTGTCTTCCAGTCTTTCATTGCATGTTCAATCTCTTTTCTGAGAGATTACTGTGACTGTGTCCACACTGTGGCAGTGTTTCTGCCATCTCTCCCTCACCCCTTCCTTCCTTGGCACCACAAGTTCATTTCTCTTTTAAAACAACCTTCTGCAAGATAAAAGGAAAATACATCTACAATTGCACCAATAGTGCATCATATCAGTGTGTTTACGGTTTAAGGAATATTTTCATTTCTTTGATAGCTACATTTTATTTATTTATTTGTTTGTTTATTTGTTTGTTTGTTTATTGGTACCAGGGATTGAACTGACAACCCTGCGCCTGCCAGGCAGATGCTTAGGCCACTGAGCTAACTCCCCAGCAATAGCTGTACTTTAAAACTGATTATAAAACATTGTCAAGTAAGAAGAGATTTTTAGAGTTACGATGTTACTTCTTAGCTAAGCGTCTAAACAAAAAGTAGCCTTACTAGTTGTATTAAATTTGCAAGCTTTTATGATGAATAAATGTTGCCAGATAGAAAGAGCAGTACTGCATTTTCTAAAACTTAACATTAGCTACAAAAAGTGTGTATAAAAATGTGTATGTAGTTGGTAAGATCACAAATCTTGTAATATTAATTTTGTAAATTTTCTAACAAGATACACTTTATTTGACTGAAAGCAAGTGAAAAAGTGTACTGAATAAAAAGAAGAGAAGGTAGATACTTGTGAAGTATGTAATAGACCATTGTACAGCATACACTGGGAGCACTTACTACACAAGTGATTTTCAGAGTTGTTCTTAGTTCCCTCTATCTTCAGTATACTTACTTGTAAAATTTAAAAAAGATTTTGCATGTCATGCAACTGTTAGCAGAATATAGTGGGTAATCTATATAAAACACTTAGAAAACTGTATTTTGTAATAACCATTGGATAAAAGTGATACATTTAAAGTTTTCTTCAGGTAGGTTAATTGTATTGGCAATGCATTTTTCACTTTCATGAAGATTCTCTTCAGTATATTTTATTGTCCTTTTCTCAAAATAGATGATATAGATAAATAGGTAGATTATATTGGGTCATGTTTATACAGAAGTAGACACCATCAATCAGCAAGAAATAAATTTTGCATGCTCTATTCCTCAAACAATTCTACATGTATCCACTTGCTTTGGTAGTACAGGATAGGAAGTAGACATTTTTGTCAATTATTGAAATACTAAGTTGATTTATACTCTTCCACATACATTCTATGTTACCTGAATGAGTTTAGTATCTATAACTGCATTGCATTTGCCACGTTCTAATTTTGCGTCTGCCTCTCCTGACATTTCATGTAAACCATCCTGGGATTCATATATGCCTTGACTGGGGAATTCTGCCTTCAATATTCTGAAGCTTTTTATTGTTTATAAAGAAAATTTTAAAAATGCTTCCCATTGCATTCTACTCACTTTGAGTAAGGAAGAAAAGCCCTATCCCGTATTTGATTTAGTATGGTTGAGAGGAAATACTATTTAACTAAATGATACATGGAAACGTAACAAATCACAATGACATATTTGGCTTTTGTACTGTTTTCTGGTTAGCTCAAGATACCTCTCAACCAGTTTAATTCTGAACATTCCTTTCTCAGCTCAAAGTACCTTTCCAAGTATAAACAGTGCCGCGACCCATGCGGATCCTGAGGTTCTTGGGGTGAAGGACCACGAAACAATGAGAAAAGTAAAGACAAGAGACAAAGCTGGAGTTAGGTGGAGCCCTTATCCTCCTGATGGGAGGAAAGGAACTGCTCAACCAATGCTGCCTGTTTATTTATATACTGGGAAGGATGACGTCAATTTCAGCCCCTCTGCCTAGCACCCAGGCCTGGATTGTTTAGGAGCCTCCTGTTTTGCTGGGCTGTAGGAGCGTTTTTCATGTGGTTGACCCAGGTGCTCTTTGTTACTTTGGTAAGTTCATGTATGGGTCATTTTCCAGCATCAACGGCTCCCTACAAACAGTTCTTCAAAAGAATTTTCTGATTACTTGTTTGGGTTTAAAATTGTACTCATAGAAATAGTAAATGAATTCTCAAAAACATGTCACAAGAATTGGTACAAAAGATTACTAGTTATTGTTGGTAACACATGTCTGCATTTAATGTAGATATTGGTGAATAAATATTTGCTTTAAACACTGTAAGTGTTAGAAATTTAAAAAAATAAAATATCTTCATCTTATTCAATATTAGGTAGAAAAATTCTAAACACATAATGGGTATGCAATAAATATAGAAAGTTACTAATGGTAGTTCTGATACATTGGGAAAAAAATCACTTGTATTCACCGCACGTTGGATATCAGAAGGGAATGGTAAAAATATATCTTTCCATTTTAAAAATTCATCAGCCTGGTTTTTAACTCCATCTTAGGGATGGAGAAAGTTACAAAAGACTGACAGCTGCCTTATATCAAGCAGTAAGGCAAAATCTCTAAAAATTACTTTGATAATAATCTATTTTTGAAATCCTGTTGAAAATCATGCTTATATATTTCTATGATTTTTCAGAATGTGAACACACTCCAAGTGAAGGAATCTTTCCAATCTTTGTGGCTTTCAAATGGTACATTTACTACACATGGATTGAGTGATATGGCACTGAGTTATAGTGAAGGGACCCTTGTATCCAATTCCTCATGCAGGAGCTGGGCTGTGATGCTTCCCCTTCGTGCGCCTGTGCTCTTAGTCTGTCAGAGAGAACAGGTGGTTGCCACAGGCAGAAAACATTAGCGAAAGCCTGCTTCTTTAGTCACTGCTGGTTAGATAAGGCCCTGTAGTCCATGAGATTTCAATTGCCTGGTTTTCTTTCATATTGCAACAAATTATGTGTGGAAGTAGCCTGCTTTTGAAATAAATGCCCTTTTCTCCTTCACCTTGGAAAAGCTCAGCCAATTTTGGCCATGTTAGAGGACACACACACACAAATACACACACACCCCTCATTCAGAAGCTATCAATTAAGTTAACTGATGCCTTAACACCGTGAAGTCACCATATGAAAACAAAATATAGTTTTTCTTACTCATGGTTGCATTTCTTTTGTTTTAACTGCTTTCTAAAGTATCTACATGAAATAGTTTGTCAACTATTACATTCTTTTCAAAATTTTTGGATAGACAATCCAAATCTTAATAGTAAAATTTTGTTTATCAGAAAAAATGTAAGTTAGCTAATACAATGATTAAAAATATAAGGATTAATCAGACAAAAACTTTATTTCTAAAGCAAATTTATCTTCCAATTTGCAATGTAAAGAAGTTAATCTAACACAGGTTTTTCTTCTTACTTATTTATATTTATACAATGGAAAAATTTTCAATAAATATTATAAGCTTTTAAATATGAAATTATAAATAACATTTTTATATTTTAAACCTATTTAAATGCACACATATACATTTTCTTGCATCTTCCTAAAACATTTTCCAACAACAGTAGAATCTTCTTTAACCAAGTTTTTAACCAATCTTGTTTAGTCAATTTTTAAAACATTTCCTAAGTCTTGATAAGCAAATATAATCTGAAACTATCATAAAGAAGTTTAGTATTTTGCCTGTATAGTTGTTTAGTAACATTGATGACAAGAATCTTAAATAGCCATCTTTTTGTGAAGTCCATTGCAGATACATTTAGAATTTTTGGATAGGAGTAAAAATAATTCTAAAATGTTTTAACACTAGCTATTTAATCTGAACTTCTAAACAAGATGTGTTTCCTTTTTTGAAATGGTGATTCCCAAGAGCAAACATAACATACCTACAGTGCCACCTTGGTTCATCTGTTTCAGAAAAATTCAGTTTGTACCCAGAAGCATTTCGCAACATTTTGCTGTCATTCACAAACTCTGCATCTAGTGACATTGATCTTTGTGGTAAAATTTGATTCAGTTAAAGACCAATTCAGTTCACAACCAGAATTGTGAAAAGAATTAAGTTCATGAACCAAGGTACCAGTGTATATTGTTCTAGTGTTTTCTTTGATGTTCTTCACCCTAAAATCCACCACCTAGATTATGAGTGGCCACTAGATATATTTAAAAATTGCAGAATTTATAGGAATAACAATCACATCTGTACGGAAATAATGGAAAATTATAGAATAGAATAGAAGGAAATTATTTTGATAGTGTAAGTATAGTTAAGTATGTGTGTATATACATACATGGAAATGTGTCCCTAGGTGAGAAAACATTAAAAGGATGATGAACTATGTAAAGAATGAGTTTAAATAGTAAAGTTGATGGTACTACTGTAATATTACATATAAAATTCTGCTGAAATGGTGCATGCTAATTTTTGAAATATGGAATTTTATACGTTTCTTAATATTCTTTTTATATCTGTTTATGAATACAGCTTTTATTCCAGAGCTTTACTTTCTTTGGTCTATAAACAAATATGGAGATGTTACATATTTATTAAATATTTATGTCTCTTGGCAATAAGGAAATCTTAGTTTGTTTTTAATCTACACAGACTACTAAAGAAAAAAATGCAGGGCAGAGTTCCTCATCTGACCACAACCTCTTATGACATGTTCGAATTAGAGGAGAAATTAAGAGTAAAATTAATGAAATGAAAACACATTATCAGTAACACATGGCAAAGCAAAGGAAAAATGGCAAATATGAGGAAGGGAAAAATTATCATCTGAATTCCAGGAAAGAAAGAAAAAACTGAAGACATTTCATTAAGAAGCAAATATGTAGCCACAAGCGATGAGTGCCATTTAAGAAACAGACTGCATTTAAAGAGCAGCAGTGTACAAGTAAATGCCAAGGCAAAAAATTTACACAATGACTCATTCAATTTTAACAGAATTTAGATTCATTAAAATATAAAATTTGAAAACACGAAAGGAAGTACAGACAATAACATAAAGTATTCAGAGCAGAAATGAAGACATTTTTTACTAAAAGTCAGCCAAGATTAAGGGTTACGCTAAGTTGTTTTTCCTTTTTTTGAGAAATGTCCCTCAAAGTTTCAAATGGATAGCAGAATTGCAAATATAAAGGCTATTAGGTTACTTGTGTTTGTAAAGTCTCTTTTCAAAAATGTGCACCCACATCTAATGGAAAATGCAAAACATAATGGACATTATGCATTTTAACAAGGCAGCATTGCACTAGATACCAAAGCCTACTTGTGATGAACCTTGGTGGTCTCCTCCACAGTCACACTGTGCTCAGCAGTCTCTGCAGCCAGTAGATCTCAGAAGACCTTTGCCTGTGTGAACTCAGTGTCATGTTACTAAGTCATTTCAGGTAATCAAAATGCTCAGATGCATCCTAAAGTTTAATCATGTGTGACACCAAAAATTTCATAATTTATATGGAAAATGTTTTTACACTTGATAACTTAGTGTAACCCCTGTTTCTATTCTATCCCTTTGACAACAGATCCTTCAATGGATCAAAAGCCTGTGTGAAGGCAGAACAGTGGTTTCTGTCTTGCTATCGAGTGTGTCCTTATTCACTACCTCGTAATAGAAAGGGGGATGAAGATGGGACTGGATTCCTTTAGGTGGCATGAGAAAACTTTGAGTATTGGATGTTTCTATTATCCTGATGGTGGTAATAGGTTCATGGGGGTCTACATACATCCAAACCGAGCAAATTAGTATGTGTAGTTATTTGTACACCAGTGGTAACTTACAATGTTTTAAAGTTCAGTGTAAAAAGATGAAGAGTGAAAGAATTTCAGAAATTTCTCACTTCTTGGTCCATAAAAGCTTGGTAGAAATAGGAGTTGAATCCTCCCTAGGTTCCTGGGTTTTTTTTGTACCGGCGAATGAACTCAAGACCTCAGGCTTGCCAGTCAGTCAATTGTGCCACTGAGCTATATCCTCGGCCTTTACATCCCTGTGTTTATTCATAAAAACATCCAGCTCTTTATTTCAGCATCTTTTTTAAACCTAGTGAATTAAATATATATTTATGATCACTCAAAACTGGAAACATTTTAGAACCTTAGTTCTTTCAATTTTCGTATAAAGTATTTGTAGATGTGCAACAGGGGTTTTTTGAGAAGGAAACCCTATGAACATTCATGAGAATCTAAAATATCAGCATCCAGGTTCTCTTTAATATACTCAAAGCTGGCTGTATTTAGGAAATGTTAAGTGAATTAATTGATGCTCAACTGACCAAGCAAAAGTTTTCTGGAACTTGAATTTGTGGTAGTTATCGCTATTTATGTTGATTACTTTCAATTGCAATAAATCTGTACAGCATACAGCAGGTACTGTTTTCTTTCGTACTTTCTTTCTCTTTCCTTCCTTCCTTCCTTCCTTTTTTTTTTTTTCTCTTTTTCTCCTTTGGCACTGGGGATTGAACTCTGTGCTGTCATCCTGAACTACATCCTAAAACCTTTTCAAAATTTTTGTCTTGAGACAGGGTCTTGCTAAGTGGTTAAGTTTCCTAGGCTGGGCTACATGTGATCCTCCTGTCTCAGCTTCCCAGAGTTACAAAATTACAGGCAGGTGTTACTATGTCTGGCTAAGCAGGTTCTACTTTCAATTCCCGATTTACATATGAAGAATCTAAATCTTTTAAATATTAAGTGCTTTTTGCAGCATCATACAAATATTAATTTTAGAAATAAGATTCTACTAACTGTACTTCTTAAAAGAAATGGAAATTTTCATGAGAGAAGGATATCCACATTAGACCCTCAATTCAAGCATAAGATTGATACTAAATGATGCCATCTAAATATCCATTAATGAAGCCACTTAATAATTCCTGTTGACAAGCAAAGTTTCCCTTTCTACACCAAGGACATGATAAAATATAATTTGAATTGTTTTGACATTTACAAAGCAAACAATATAAATTAAAAAGGAAAAATGTGTGTCAAGTTTAAAAAGTCATCATAAGCCTGCATTATGTATTACTTCTGATAGCTAGAAATGCAGAGAACTATCACACACATGAAGGGCCTTACTACAGGTCACCTTGTGGTGGAGCCTTGCTATCTCTCTGTGTCTTCAGATAGATACTGTGCTACATAAGTACCTGAACCCTAGAATCCAAGCACTGTCTATAGTCGTGAGGGTAGAGTCAAGTGTTGCAACTCTTTGCCGAAAAAAATAAAATGTAAGACTTGAGCAAGCTCTTAGCCATAGGTGCAGATAATATCCTCTTTTTAGTTGTCCTAATCTATGCTTTGCCTGCAGGGACTATAAGGTGGGAGTTCAGACCTTGCTTCTTTGGCTGACTCTTTATTCTCAATGTCAGTGGCTGCTTGTGATAAACAGTGACTCTTCCACCTCCCTGGATACCCAGAGGCAGTCAATTCCCAGATGCTCTGTAGAGGAAGATTTTGATTCTGAATGGCCCACATTACTCATTTGGAACACATTAGGTTGCCATAGGTGTCATTTGTAAAGTTCTTCCCTTCGGCGTTTTCTGCACTCTTACCCATGGTATGAGCTATGTGAACTAAAAGATTAAGTAAACAATTGAATACATAATTTGGATCTAAAAGCATGGTGTAAAATTTTGTTCATTACATATTATCAATTGTTTTCATTAACATGTGCATGCAGTTGAAAGTCAGCATTATTATCAAAAGTAGTATTTCACTTATGAAAGTATAAAAAATGTATCCTGCTTTGTTTACTTCATACTTTTGTGAGTTATTTTATACTAGTCTTTTGCTATTTTTGACATATTGTATAGTGCAATTTGTAGGTAACTACTTATAGGCAAATTCTTCATATTATCGAATTTTGCCTGTAACAGGCAAATTAAGCATAAAATTTTCCATCCTGCAAAAGCTCCAGATTTGCTTCCTTGTGTAATTTCTTTTTAAAATAACTTATTTTAAATGTGACTGCTTTTTGTTTTCTCTTTTGAGTCCTGTATGACATCTGCCTGAGATCTTCATTAAATTAGATAAAATTACTAACAAGTTCATTTATGTTTTTTTCCCTAAAAATCATTCTATTTGTCTCTGAAAAAATATTCTTTAATAAATTTGAAGTCCACTTTTAACACTATCTTATAGCTCACAAAACAAGTATAAATTTAAAGGCAGTAAAGTATGTAGAGATGGCTTGCCAATTCCCAAAATTCTTGCAAAAGTAACATAGAGATTTTCAAATATCATTCTCAGAAGATTTAAAAATACTAAGGCAACAGAGTAACTCAGTCATAGAACATGTGCTCAGTATAAGCCTGGCACTGGGTTCAACCTCAGTACTGTAGAAAGAAAGATAAAAAGGACAGGAAAAAAGAAAAAGAAAAGAGAAAGAAGGGAAAAGAAAAGGAAAAATAAAAGAAAGGCAGAGAGAAAAGGAGGGAGGGAGGAAGAAGTGAGAGAGTGGATACAACCGAAGGAACGAATAAAAGTAAAGAGAAAGAATGGGAGAAAGGAGAGTGTAAGATAGAGACAGAGAGAGACAGAAACAGAGATAGAGACAGAGAGAGACCTGCTGGATAAAAGTCTATCATTTTTACTGCAAATAAAAAGAAGCTATCTTTTTCTATGAATTCAGTACACTGAAAGTAACAAGAAATGCTGATCACAATTGAGAAAACAGATCATTCTGTGAGTGATGAACTGTTTTAAAAAATCAGCCTGGATCGTAGGAAGACAAGTACACCTGACAAACCTGATAGTATTTTGCTTGATAAAATAATACAGTTGTCAGAGAAAATTGGGGACATAATTTTCCTATAGTACAACTTCTTCACTAAATGACCAGATAGAAAATGAAATCTACAAGGTCAACTGTTACAGAGGCCCTTGGAAGACAGCTCCTTGGATAAAGAACTGTCTTGAAGAATGAAGACAAATGATAACAAGAGGAAAAACGTTTCAGTGTGGATAGAGGTGGCAAGCTTGATGCATCAATGACCTATATTATTTCCAATTGGAGAAACCTGGGCGCCAGCGACGTGCAAAACAGAATACTCAACAAGATAAACAGTGGTTACATGAAAAAGTCTGAGTCCCAAGTCAGTGATTCACTCGAAGAGGAAAGTCACTAGTTTTCTAAGATTTGGCAAAACTCTGTTGAAACAGGATTTCAGTAGACTAGTGACTTCATGCTATTTGTTGTAATAACGTTGAAATAACTAAACCACTGACGACAAAGGAAATACAATTTTAAAGTCTGCAAGGTTACAACACTAAAAGTTTAAAAACATCTCACAAGTGCACTGTGTGTACATGTGGGACTGTGAACATGCGTGCAACAAAGTACATCTTCTTTTCGGTGTTCTTCACTTCTTCATCTAAACCAGAAGAACATAAAATGATGTCATCCTGTCGCATCTCAAAAAAAACTTGCCTATTATATTTAGAAGAGCAGGACTTACCAATTTAAAAAATAACTCTGAAATCATAAATGTGGCAATAAGCAGCCAAACTGAAAGTGTTATACAGCATGAGTGTCTTGGGCTTTGAAGAATTTTGAACATTAAAATTTCTGTAGTTAGCTGATTATAATTCTCCTTCATGCAGTTTGATAACCCAGCAGACACTAGTTATAGATGAATCCTAAACCTGAGAAAAAAGCATTAATATATAAAGTGAAAGTGATAGAATTGGACATGAATTATAAGTGAAATATATAGTCATTTTAATGGGCTTAAATTAAAATAGTTTCATAACTACAGTGTTAATGCAGATGAATATAGCAAAGCATACAGAAGAGGAGACTTTGGAAGTATGCCTATTTCATACTTCATCTGCTATGTATTTTCAGGTATTTGCTGGTTTGTTTTGAAAATTAAAAATATGAGTGTTTATTAAATTAAAGCTTTGTATTAATCATTTCTCTAGACATTTTAAAATATTAATCATCTCAATGATTAGAAAAAAATTTTTAGCACATACATAATGCATATTTTATTATCCACATAAAATTAATGTAAATTATGATTTATACATACATTTATACATATATTCCACTTTTGTTTTTTCTATATCCACCACAATACACAGTGCATATCAGTAAGTGTGCAGAAATTTTAAAAAGAAGATTTTAAAACTAAACCTGTTACATTTAGAATATCACAGTTTTGTCACCAATTAATGAATAAAAACCGTCCATATAATTTTCTAAGTAGACCTTAAACATTTTACAAAGATATAAATCTTTTACAGTTGGTGAAGTCCTATTATATTTGTGGCTATTTAGTGCGTGGAATAATGGGCTGAGTGGAAGTGAGAAGAGGAAGTTTACATTTTACTTGATTTTAATTATTTAGCTGTAAATATCTGCAGGTGATTCATAGCTATCACACTGAAGAATGTATGTCTAGATGACAGTGTTTTCTGTTAGATACTCTGTATTTTATTTCTTTTGAGAAATTTACCCAAGGAAGATCAACCTGGATATTCTTAGGATGCTCTGAAACTGATCAGATCCTTAACAGACAGGGTCTGGAAGACAGTCTGGCTCCACACATAAAAATTATCCCACTTGTGCACATGCTAATTCTTTCAAAATGACAAAACATGTAGGATTATTTCTATAATGCCTTGTGCTCTTTGGCTGAAACATATACAAATTTTAAAAAATGGTTACCTGAAATTAAAAGAGTTCAGAAAATATCTGAAAGAAAATGTAAGGCACTAAAATTCCCAATAACTCAGTATTTTCGAAACCTATTACCTTTGTCCATTGCATCGATCAACTGAACTGAAATTCGCTGAGCAAAAGCTTCTAATTGGTATTGTTAAGCCTGGTTCCATGTACAGGTAAACATTAATGTGGGATAGTTCTTCACTATGTGACCTGGTGATCAACTATAATCACTCTTCTTGCTTCATTTCTAATATTTTTTTTGTTTCAAAATAATTCTTCAAATTTTGATAATAAACAAGGAATATACATTGCTCAGAAGTGTTAGAGTTTTCTCGAAGTCTTCACAGAACACAGGATGCTAATATATATAGAATTCGTAATAGTTAAAAGGTGTTAGGGTATGTAGAAAGAAATTTACATATTCATCCTGTTTTAGTTCCTGTCGCATAGTGAGACATGTAAAGCATTAATTAGTGGGAAAACTGAGATGACAAGTCACTAATTAATGACAAACTGATCAAATTCTTCAATATTTTGTCATTATTTTAAAACTAGGGTTCATTTACCTATACCAAAAATATAGTTGAGTCAAAAATTGTGTAATCTTCACTGTACTAAAGTGATACATACAATGATAGTGATTACACAGTGATATGAGGTACTTGAAAAATACTTAGATAAATCAGGCTATGTGAAACTAAACTCTATGTATTAATCCAAAGGAAGATATATTTTAAAATCAGCAAAGATTAGTTTTATGGTTCGACTTGCAACTTCTGCATATTTACAATTCCCTACTGACTTTTTTAAATGGTTGTTTCTAAATATAATACACAAATCACCACATAAATGCTTTAAAGTTACTTGTTAACTAATTTTAAGATATTGCATTTTATTCATAAGTATGAATAAAGCACAAGAATATTTTAATAAAACTATTTCAGTAAATCATATTAAATTTAAATACCTAATCTTGCAGTTCATGGGTTCAAGAGAAACTCTACAGGTGCAACGGAAATCATCGCCAGGATTAGAAATCTGGGAAATGGTAACTGTCTCTAAATTTGAGTTCTAGTTGGATATAAACACATCCATCATGGATAACTGATGTAAAGATGATGCTGTATCACTCAAAACATATTCTTTAAAATAATAATGCTTAGATTATTCACTCAATATCTACATACAAGCAGGCGAATACTGATAAGATCATGAAAAAGTTGTTTCAATGTGAATGACTTTATTTATCTTAGTATGCCATTAGTTCCTTAACACAGCAGGGACCTTACGTTTTCCTAAATTTGTTAGTTTCAAAGACACCATTGTTTGCCACTAAACCTTCTTTTTGACCTCATGCCATTTTCAATATACCTAGAGAAATGATTAAAACAGGACTGATTTAGTCTCTTTCTTAGACTTGGCTTCTTAAATTTTAGCACCAAGGATGATTCCTGGGTGGTACGGTGACTTTTGCTGTTATTGGCATAATGATCCCAAGAAAAAAAGGGACACGAGAGACCTCGGATATAGATCCAGCCCTGATAACGCCTACTGATATTAATCTGTGTCAACAATTTAAACTGTGATATCCTGCTTCATCTTTTTTTCTTACTTCTATTTTAGTACCATTAAAGTAGCCAGGCAGATAAAAAATTATGTGTCTTCTTGGACAGCGCTATGTTTGAAAACATAAATAAAAGTTAACTTTGAATTATAAAATTAAGGAAATACTATTCCTCTTCAGCTATTATGAAATGCAGTTATCTTGTAATATGTTCAGAAATATCTAAAGGCAGAAATAGAAGGAAAACTTTCCTGACAAAAGATGATAGGTCTTGTTTTGTAAAAACTTAATGAGTCATGATTTTAAAGATTTGCTCCATGAAAATAATTAAAAAATTATCATGTAATACTTAAGAACAAACCTATTCAGAAATGAATGTAAGTTTTACCATTAGATTTCAGTCAGAGATTCATTAAAATTGAGGGAATAGTATTTCCATTTTATCTTTATTTTCTCATTTTTTTCTTTTCCCTTCCTTCCTTTCCCCCTCCCCTCTAGTTCCTCTTTCCTTTTGAACAATTTCTTACCATTTCACAATATCTAGAACACATCTGTGTCCTTATTTACTTTTTCATTTTCTTGTACCAGAGAGACAATGTGATATTTACACATTTACATCAGATTTATTTCACTTAAGAGTATGTTCTCAAAAAAAAAAAAAAGAGTATCGTCTCAAGTCCATCCATTTAGCTATAAATGTCTTATGTTTGTTCTTCTTTAAGGCTGAGTAGTACTCCATTATATTAAAAAGCTACATCTTTTTTATCCATTCCTCAGTGGATAAAATGGAAACAAAGTTTTATAAATAAGGAGGGAAAAAAGGAAATGGAGGAGATTGAGAATAAAAAGGAATCAAGATATATCATGTACTAGTACAAATTCCTTATGATGAATGTGATCATTATGCATATCCAAATTGCACTAATAAACTTAATTTAAAAATAAAACAGGGGTCCGGGGATATAGATCAGTTGTTCAATGCCTCCCTGGCAAGTACAGGGTCCTGAGTTCCATTCTCAGTACTCCTCACAGAAAAACCAAAAACCAAACAACAACAACAATGACAACAACAAAAAATTCAGAAATTGAGGGTATTAGACTTGTATTGTGAGACAGAATTATGTCAATTTTCAAGTTTTCATTTTTCTGGAAAAGATTAAGTTTTCATGCCCCAAACTGAATCAATTGAATTAGCTGATCTAGTTCAAAACTTTAGACAATTAGTAAATTGGACCTGGAGGTAAAACTTAATATAAATCTGTAGAATTTGTACAGGCTGCAATGTTTATGTAACATTTATATTCTTGGAATGAGACTAATTTTCCCTGCTAAAATATATGCTGGCCTAAGATCTTTGCTCATGAAAATAAGTATCAGTTAAATTGTTATTTTTGTAGTTTTATACAAAGTATTTATTTTTATTTTAAAAATCATCATAAAGCCAGGCATGGTGGCATATAACCTGTAATCCCAGCACCCAGGAGGCTGACGCAGGAGGATGGTTGTGAGTTTGAGACCACTCTGGGCTACAAAGTGAGCTCAAGGCTAGCCTGAACTGCATGGAGAGACTCTGCCTCAAAAGGACAAAAAAAAAAAAAAAAAAAAAAAAAAAAAAAAAAAAATAAGTGTAAGCAGTCCCATCAAATATAATATTTGATCATGTCGGTGATGTGCACTATATATTTTAACTTTCACTTTAACTACTAAGTAATGCATATGCCTGAGAGGGTTTTGAAAAACTTGAACCATATTCTTCAGAGAAGGAATGAAATTAAAATTTTAAAACATGATAACTGATTGAAGCTCAGAGAAATTGAGACTTTACACATAAAGTTGACAAAATTTGAATCTTCTTTACAGTACTTGTGGTCTTTTTAAATTTAATAAATTTGTTTCATACATAATCATATATAGAAGTTTTATGTAAAAGCAAATTGTGTCAGTTTTGCAGTCAGTGGAATTCTCAATTTGCTACAAGATAAAGTTTATATTTGTCATGCAAAACCATTGCAGTTTGTAATAGAATAAGAAATAAATACATTGATTAACTTGTCTTTACATGCTAATTACAGTTATTCTATATTTTTTATTAAAAGAACACTTTCATAGGAATTTTATATTATTTGAAAGTTTCAGTTAACTTTTAATAGATCCATCAAATATACAAAAGTAATAACAATCAGGAAACAGAACTGAGATATAACATTAGGACCTAACACAAATTGGACATACTCAAGTTTTAATCTAGCACACAGTTTAGAGTCCTGAGCCATTGGTGTTCCCCTTGCTGAAAACTCAGCTCATAATGTGATTGGTGCCCAGGAGTTCTGCAATTGTTAGTGACCAGTTCTTGGTCTGTAACTGCATTTGTATTTTAAAAGAAACTCCTTATTTTTTAAATGCAAAATAGAAAAACTTAAATATGAGGAACCAGTTTTCAATTTTAAGTTATGGGAGACAAATATCTACTGTGTTTTCACTACTGCTGCCATAACAGTAAGCGGGAATATCTTTTAGATTTCAGTGCTGGGTTGCAGAAATTAGACATTTGCATTCCAGATGAGTTTAGGATGGCAAGTCAAATAATTGGAACAGAATAAGTTACATGGTTGAAAGCAAGAGATACACACTTAGAAATTTCATTAATACATTGAAGATAATACTGAATACGTAGTAATTATTTGGGCAGGGAGGGGATAATAGGAAAATGGCTGTATTTGAGAATACCATTGGATCAGTCAGCTGAAATGCAAATAATTCATTGGGCACACAGTGCTTAATATATGCTAAGTGATGACAGAAATAACTTGAATTAGAAAAAAATAGAATTGTCTTGAGAATCTTAGGATTGATTAAGAATAAGCAGAGTAAACCACTGTTGGAGGGTGAGGTAGGCAGAATGCAAATTTGAGCCCAACCTGGGCAATTTAGCAAGTTAAAAACATTGTCTCAAAAATGAAAATAAGAAAAGAATTGGGACATAGCTCAGTGTCAAGGCCTCCGCAATCCCCCATGAAGCAGTGCAGGGAGGGAAACACTTCAGGTAAGAATTTTAAAATATTTCCGATTTACTTTTGCTGGATCTTCATTGTTTAGATGTTTTGAAACTTTCAGAAACTAATTGGACATTAGCTGTACTTCAGTATAAAAAAAAAAACGGTTTTCTTTTTTCTTGGTTTTTTTCATTCTTGACTCTTTGATTCCTGCTTATAGTCAGAGGATTAATTTGTTTTTCATTTTTTTCCTGCTTTTTACATTTTAAGTTTTTTTTTTTTTTTTTTTTTTTTTTTTTTTTTTTTTTTTTTTTTTTTTTTTTTTTTTTTTTTTTTTTTTTTTTTTTTTTTTTTTTTTTTTTTTTTTTTTTTTTTTTTTTTTTTTTTTTTTTTTTTTTTTTTTTTTTTTTTTGTAAATTTAGTTAGCTTTTGCAGTAGTGGGGAAAGAACACCAAACTTCCCAGATAGTAGACAAGTGCTCTACCACTGAGCTATATGCTCTCTGTTTTTATTTTGAGACAGATTTGGCCAATTTCCCAGCTTGCCCTTGAACTTGTGATCCTCCTACCTCAGGCTCCCTATTACTTGGGATTTCACACATTCAGCTCAGATGATCATTTTGTAGAACAGTAATTATTTCTCTTCCAAGCCTCTATAAAAAACTTGGAGAAGAGTTTGATCCTTGGTCCCAGATGATTACTGATTTTGAATGGTGATAGATAATTGTTAAAGTAATTGTGAAGTGAAAAATATTATAGAAACAAAATTGTGTTACAAGCAAATAATTAAAAATTAACATAATGAAGTGGTTGGTTAATTTTCAAAAAGAAAATTATCTTGCAAAAGCAACAATACATCAAGAATGCACAGTGTAAGTACCAAATCAGTCATTAAAAAAATTAAATATCTTTAAAACTAGCCTGTTTAGTAGCTTTTAAATTTTAAATTTGCTCATTACAATAGACTAGACAGGAAGAAAAATAAAAATGTGTAAGTTAAGTAGAAAAAATTTCATTTGTATGAATGTCAAATACATCATTTGTCATTAATCAGGTACATGTGAACTAATATTCAGAATAAATGTCCAAAATGTCTATCCTTGTTTAAAACTAAACACAACCAATACGACTTATATAAGCTGTTTATCAAATGAAGGAGACAAAAACATTTAAAAGAGTAGAGAAATATACACCACTAAACTTTAATTTTAATACTTTTATTTTTAAGAAAACAATAATGCAAAGACCAAATGGGCTCTTTTTCAATGGTGATAAGTAAACTAGCATTTGAAGATGAATTTCCACCTTGAACTAAAAAGTCAAAAAATTTATCTTAACAAACACAAAAGAATCTATACCAGAATTCACATGTATTCATTACATAAATTCTCTCCAAACTGGTGTAGAAGGATCCTCCTTTAACTTCACACAGCACACACAATTCATGATTAATGAAAAATTATTTACAGGCATTCCTTGAAAACTAGGTTTGAGTCAAATAAACTTTCTATGATGATTCTGTTCAAATTTTTATGGTTTTCACACTATAAAGATGAAAAAAACAAAAAAGACAAATCATTAGAAGGGAGAAATTAGCATAGTGGTTAATTGCAGGTTCACATCATTCTTTAT
Organism: Dasyprocta punctata; assembly: GCA_004363535.1. NCBI lineage: Eukaryota > Metazoa > Chordata > Mammalia > Rodentia > Dasyproctidae > Dasyprocta > Dasyprocta punctata. The sequence continues at coordinate 59,509 of RJWM01009061.1, forward strand.
AAAAATCTAGAATTATATAAATAAACACTTAGAATTAAAGAGTTTGTGTAGGATGCCAGACACCAGGAAAATTACAGAAATTAAACAAATTAATTTACTTCTACTCATCAGAAAAAAACACTACTTATGTAGTTTAAAAGAACAGCTTTCTACTCACTTTCCACTTTCTACTTAACTAAAATGTCCAAGGATAATCAAAGATGTGTAGAGCCGGGCGTGGTGGCGCACGCCTTTAATCCCAGCACTCGGGAGGCTGAGGTAGGAGGAGCATTGTGAGTTCCAGGCCGGCTTGGGCTACAACGCGAGCGCAAGGCTGGCCTGAGCTACATAGTGCGACCCTGCCTCAAAAAACCAGGGCTGGGAGTTTGGCTCAGTGCCTTAAGCGCTTGCCCTGGCGGGCGCGAGGTTGTGACTTCAATCTCCGGTGCCGCAAAAAAAAAAAAAAAAAAAAAAGAGATGTGTAGGACGTAGGCAATTATAAATTCAAAGCACAACTGAATAAAATATACTAAACTACAACAAACGAGAAGGATCAGGAAATTCAATAATATTAACATGTCATTTTGTATATGTTAATAATCAAATTCAATGGCAATGCAATCAGTATTTTGCAAGTTTTGCACTGTTCATATGCGTGTGGTGGATATGAGCATATGTATAAAAAAGTTTAATCTAACTTTCTAAGAATGTGGTCCGGAGATTTAGCTCAGCGGCACAAGTGCCTGCCTGGCAAGTGCAAGGTCGTGAGTTTGATCCCCAGTGCCAGAAAAAAGAAATAAAATAAATACAATAAATAAATAAATAAAATAAATTCGTAAGAACTTGAAAGAGACAAGGATAGAAAGACTATTCTTAAAGAAGGAATACACAAAGAAATTACTTGCTATAAAACCATAACTGTTAAGGGTATAGTAGATACAAATGTAAAAATGTTGATTGAAATACAGAGCAGAATATTTCCCCACAGAAATAGCCACTTAATGTGACAGAATAGTAATAAAATAAAGTTTAATAAAATGTTTTTATTAATTAATAAAAATTAAACTACTGCTGACAGATATTTGCAATATAGAGATACATTCATAGGTTCATATCCTATATATGAACAACACCTATGCAAGCAATACAATTCAATAAGTAAAAAAGCTTTAAGAGTGTGAATTGTCATTATCTTTTGGTGAAATGTTGACCATTGCCTTGTTAAGTTGAAAATGGACAAACCTCAAATCTGTGATATTTTACACTTTGCTATATAACAGAAATACACACATATGTTCTCAAAGAATAGTTGCAAAATGTAATATTCTATTAGGAAAATCAAAACTCTTACTCGATTGTTTGCCAAATAGATACATCTTGTGGGATTCAGAAAATATAATACTGCATAGCAATGAGAGTCAATGAACAAATGCTATGCCGAAAATGAATATATTTTGCAAATATAATCTTGAGTGGAGGTTACTGTGTAAAACGTATTTAGAGTATGATTCCAGTTATAGAGAATTTAAAACCAGCAGAAATCCTCTGATATTAATAAGGATCATTAATTAATCTAGAGTGCGGCAGCCAGAGGAGGAGTATAGTTCTGAAACTGTGGGGTTGTTTGGTCTACGTGCTTGGTACCAAGGTTCTGTTCTATTATTCTTCTCTTCCTGTGTAACAAATCCTCACAAATTGAGTGTCTTAAAATAAACAGGCACAGTGATTCAAACCTGTAATTCCCTCTACTTGGGAGGCCAAGGCAGGACGATCCCAAGTTCAAGGCCAGCTTGGGAAACTTAGACCCTGTCGTGAAATAAAAGAGCTGACGAGCTGGCTGTGTGTTAGAGGAACTGCCTGACGTATGTAAGGCCTTGGGTTCCACCTGCATAGCCACAAAAACAAAGCAAAACAACACCAAACATTCCTTAGCACACGGTTTCTATGAGTCAGGGGTTTGAACCTGGCTAAGTTGGGTCACTACTAGGAGTCTTTCTCCAGGTCTTGCACGAAACAAGGTGTTTGCTGGATTGTGTTACTTCTGAAGCTCAGGCTCCTCTTCCCAGATCACAAGACTGCTGCTGACAACATTCATTTTCTCACACGCAAGACTCAGGGCAATCAGAGGGCTGGGATCCACTGCTACACCCTGTCTGCAGCCTCTACTACCTGGAAAAGATGGCCAGGTAATCCTTGAAGGCATAGAAAGATCTCCCAGATTTCAAATAGTTCCCTTCAGGACTCTCTGGAGTCTGCAGAAGCTCATTTCATTAGGTGATCCAGTCCAGGGAGTACCCTTTTTGACTCAAGAGTGAACTAACTTTTGACCTAAATAAGATCAGCTTCGCCAGTTAAAGAAATCTAATCACAGAAATCTATCTTTCACTTTCAAGGGAAGTGGATTGTAAAAGCCAGGAGGTGACCATCTTGGGTTAAAGTTTCATTCTTCCCTGCAAATGTGTACTCATTTTTTAAAAAAGTTGTCAAGCTTTGTGTTTATGATTTATATACATTTATGTCCATATCATTTATCTAAAAAAGTAACTGAAATGTGGAAAACAGGATAGTCACAAGAAAGGGGTAAAGCAGATGCCAAAGGATGACTGAGTGTCTATTCATAAAGACTACACAAGAGGTTTTGATATTAGAATGTGGAGAAAATGAGAAAGTAAATTATTAGGGAAGAATTTCCACCATGATTAAAATTAGACTTTATTATAGCCAGAATCATAGTTTGCCTTCTTTTAAAATGGAAAGCAACATTAGAGTTAAAGGTGAGAGGAAATGGCTACTTTTGCACTTTTTTAAGTGCAATACGCCTGGCTAAATTAAATACTATTTCATATTCTCATGGAAACCTAAATGGTAGAGGAATCACAAGGGCAGAGTAAGGAATGTAATCAGAGAATTCACTACATGTAAGGTTTTAAGAAATTATATTTGATTTGTCTATAATAAACTGAGAGTCTTTGTCATAAACAATTTTATGAAGTGATGAAAGAATGAGGTAATTTAAAATAATTTCTATAGATTATGCTGGAAAAGGCACATGAAAACTTAGACTTTTAGATATTTATTTACAATGTTACTATTTCAAAAGTATAAAAATTTTTAAAAGTTAAGGGAAAAAAATTCCAACATCAGAGAATAATAATTTAAGCTAAATATACTTGTAAATATGTTACATAGTAAATTTTAGAAAGGTAAATTTTGTAATTGTATAAAATTATAATGGAAATAAAGGGAGTTAATACAGTTCAGACAGGAATTTTAATTGTGAATTAAGGCAAATTGTGAAAAATTGTGAAAATATTTCTGTTGCCATCTTTTAACAATGTTACAATAGAACAGGTAAGTATAATTTAATGGAGGAATAAGCAATAATACAAAATACAAATTGTAGTAGATTGCAAAGAACCCTTAGATTTTGAGAGAATGGTTATAACAAAAGTGATTGAGAGATTGAGTTGAACTAACATTGTCAAAAGGCAATGAAGATTTTTCTCTGATCTAGAAAAGAACAAAAGAAATGCAGGGAAAACTCCAACACAGAATCTTTGACAATTTATTTAAATGCAGATACAGAGTAGATAAAGTTTGTCCTGTTGGTAGAGATTTTAAATTCAACAGTGACTTTCTTAGTCATTAATATTTTCTCACCTCATAAAAGTCTTAAAAACTGAAAAAAGTGAAGAGAGCATTTGGAAAATTTGTATTTTAAGAGACGTCGTCAAATTACAAGTATCAATTTTTAAAGAAATTTACAAGGATTTATGCCTCTTTATTCTTCTTCTGTTGCCTTTTTGCAACAATTTGACTTACTTAGTGATTTCTTCAGAATGACCCCATTTCAGTATTTTAAGAGAAGAATGGATAATGGTGACTCTAATTTTCTACTTTTATTTTTCTTGCTAATACCGGGTTCACATTCCCACATTCTGTAATACCAGAAACCTAAAAAGTTGATTAATCATTTCTCCACAATAGGATTTATCACAATATTTGGAGTGGTGCTGAAGAATACTTTTGAAGAATAATGCAGCCCTGAATTATTTTCAACTTTTTTAAAATTTGAAAGTGAATTGAATATGAATAGGTAAGAAAACCAGATGTAGAATTTTTCAAATCATTAATGATATTATGGATTGATCAATAAATATAGCCCTGAGCACAGAGATAAGAGTGATTAAGGATCTAGCTAATGAAGAATATACTAAAAATTATTTGGGTTTATATCTGTCTATGGAATTTCTGTAACTTTGAATATTATTTGTATGCATCCCTACTAAAAGTAAATAACTTTTATCAAATGCATCTAGTAAAGATCTATAAGGAAATACAAGCCAAAGCCTATGCCAGAAAAAAAATTTCAATGTTTTCTTAATTTTTTAAAAATAATAAACACTATCTGAGCCAAGCGTTTTTTTTTTTTTTTTTTTTTTAACTTTTCATTATGTGGGTAAAATCAGCTCAGGGATTAGGAGGAACCTACCTGTGTTTAGAAAAACTAGAATTTCTTTACTTCAAATCAGAACCACTTGATTAAATAGTGATGAATTATAAAACCTTTCATCTCTAGGTCATCAGTGCAAATGCCATAAAAAGTAGTCATGACTAAAATTTGTTATGATTTGATGGCTACACAGCGACTCATGAGAATTAGCTAGTGGTCTGCTACCACGTCCTCAAGGCAAAGTGCCACATCTCAAGCTCATGCTTGTGGCACCTATTAACTTAATGTATCAACATTTAATAAATAGTCTTTTGAAATGAACTATCTGCCTCTAATAAGGAATAAGTCACAAGAAATTGTACAAGGATATATATATGTGTGTGTGTGTGTTTACTTCTTAATGTATAAACATATAATCCTATGATTTATCTTAGCTTAAAAAGTTTTACAATATTTTTCTTATTAAAAATCTAATAAAATAAAATAGAGTTAATGCTTTATTACAAGCAATAGATGAGCGTTTTCATTAATTTATTTTTTTTCACCTGCTAGAATTAGAAGAAAATCTACCTTTATTCTACTCCTAAAAATAGCAAGAGAAGCTAAAAATTCTGACATATTCATTTAGCCATGACTTCATATTAAAACAGCTGAACATTTATCAACCTCTAAAGCTTTTGAATTACTTAGAGTGAGCATCTGTATTCAAACATATGCTGTGGATAACTACTAAGATATTTTAGCCAGTTTGGTTTAGCAGCTGTTCTGTAAAAGTGAGATGAGTAATTTAATAAGCAACTCTCTTTGACTGTTGATAGTCTTCCCCCAGTGCATGCCAACCTCAGCCAGAAAAGCAACCTAAAAAGGTTCCATGCGTGTGTTACTAAAGACAAACCAATGATGTATGCAGAGGACTGTCTTCCAGGTGCTGACAAGCCCTCTCTGCCCCCACAAGTCATCACTGCCTCTCTAAAGAGAACAGATGGCTTTGCACACACCACTGACAAGGAAGGAATTCTGCACTGGTAGCATGAAACTTCACTACTTTTCCGAATTCGTCTTGTCATAACCAAGCAATAAAAAGAACTTGCAAAAATGCAACAAATGTGAACCTCAGCCTTGTATTTAGAAAATCATAACATAAAGTAAAAAATATTTTAAGGAAAGGTTGAGCACAAACTATTATATTCATTATATCCTAAAATATACCAAATAGACACTCTCACAAAAGCAAACTAAAGCAAATCTTGATGGCTTTGAATGATTATGATTATGAAGTTATCAGTATGTGGAAAAATCCTGGCTTAAGCAATAAGTTGTTCAGTCTTTCATCATTCATAAAGTGGCTGAAATGCTTCAGACTTTTGTTAACCAAGTATATCAATTGTACATTTTAAAAAATAAAAATGGAAAAATAGATAAAATCCTGGTTAATAATAGTCCTTGATGTTCATGTAGTAATTTTATGAAATTTAAGCAGTGGCCTTAGGGACTGTGCCATCATTATTTAAATTTTACCATTTCAACATCTTGCAGCATATTTGGTAGCTACAGCATCATATTTAAAAATTTATAAGTAGACATATGATTTTTTCAGAAAATATATTTTGTTGATATTTGGATCTTAGAAAAATGAATAGATGACATAATTAACTTTGAGCCAAGTTGGTGAAATATCCTAAGTATCAGAAAACAAACAAACAAACAATCAAAATATATATTTATTTGCAATTGAAAATATTGATTTTTGTGTGTTGAATTGTTAGAAAGAAAATTGGCATTCTACTGATCTTGCAATTACTGCTGCCTTATCTTCTTGCACCTGTCTAGCCAACATGGAGTATATAGAATGCTAGTATTGGCATCACCTAGGATCTGTGTATAAATATATACTTTGTCAACCCAACCAGTAATTACTATATCAGATTTTTCATTCTACCAAGATCCTAAGACTGTTTGCATGTATATCAAAACTTTGGAAACACTGCTCTGGCCCATTGATTCACAATCTTGACTCCAATTTAGAAGAATCAGAGAAACTTTGAGAAAGTAATCACGGGGTTTGAGGTGTAACACAGAAATGGAGCTATCGCCTAGCATATGGATGCCTTAGATTTCATTTCAGTCTCTAGGAGAGAGAGTCGGAGGCAAGAAGGAAAAGGAGGAAACTGAGAAGAAGAAGAAGGAATCAGAAATGAGGGGGAGAAAAAGAAAAACAGGAAAAGGGGAAGTGGAAGAGAAAGAAGAAGAGAGGAGGAGAGAAGAGGGAAAGAGAGGTAAGAGAGGAAGGAAGGGGCAGAGAAGAGGGGAGAGTGAATCAATGTCTGAGACAAAACCAATCAGTCTGTGAAATAATGTGGCTGACACCCTGGTCTTTTCGAGAAAAAAAATCCAGTTTTGCTCTCAGGTGCATGCATAGGAGTCCATATATAGAGGATGACCAAAAGATGGTAGTCAATAGACAGCACTCATAAATATATTTGGTATTAATCTTTTGAAAGCCAAACATTCTATTGTTAATAGGAAGGACTGTTTAATTTAGGTTGCTATTTTTTAAAAAATATAATAAATTCCAACAAAACAAAACAGAACAAAGCCAATCAAAACAAAGCAGCAAAACACTGGTACGGAAGTTCAAAGCAGGATACTGGGAAAACAATCCTAGCTACTATAGTTTATCTTGTCATCTTCACAATAGTTGTCCATTCCATCAGGCATCACAAAATCAAAACAAAAACAAAATAGAATAAAACCAATCAAAACAGAATATTGAATAAGGCAAAACAATTAATCAGAACAAAGCAAAACAGTGAGAACAATATTGGATTTCAAAGACAACATAGAAGGAAATCCCCCATATTTGCTATATTGTGTACTGTCATTCCCCCAATAGATGCTCAGACCTCTGGCTCCAGGCCTACAAAATCAACCAAACAATACAAGCATTTAGTTGCGTTATGTACCTCAGTTACTATCAGCTCAGCCTGTCCTCTGAACCAGCAGCTTGCTTATGGAGTGGGGTGGTGGGGGACTGAAGGGTTTGATTCTCAGCCCACATACTGGTAGGCTCACAGGAGGTGCTATTTGACTTTTCTCTTCCTGAAATCCACAAGGCTTGCCCAGCTTACCAGAAAAGCTGGCTAGTTAGCATCTTGTTGAGCCTACCCAGTCTCAGCAGGGCCAATTCTTGGGGGGCACTGATTTTTCTCTTCCTAAAATTCACGCTGCTTGTGATACTTAGTCATTATTTATTTTATTGAGGAGCTATTAATTCTTTACTTTGGTAAGAACAAAAAGTGGGCTAGGGATATAGCTCAGTGGTACAACACCTGTCTGGCAAGCGTGAGATCACGAGTTTGATCCTTGATACCAAAAAAAAAAAAAAAAAAAAAAAAAAAAAAAAAAAAAAAAAAAAAAAAAAAAAAAAGAACAAAAGGAAACATACATTCAGGTTTGTGGAGCACCAATTCATCTATATTCTCTAGTTCCTGGCTTTATCAATATATGAAAATATTTTCAGGGAAATACTTAAAATTTTTTATTTCTTCCCATTGTTCAACTGTATGTGAATATAAAAAAAAAAATTACACAGAAGACTTCTTCATGAAGCTAGGTAAGTAACCCTGCCAGAAAAACAAAGCAAAAGAGACAAACAAAACAAAACCTCATTAATATCAAGGGCACTAGAGAAGAGCCTACAAATACATTTTCATGATCTAAAATAACTGTTGAATTCTAAAGGTGATACCTGTGCCAATTCATAGTAGTTGAAATTGTGGTCCTTAAAAAAATCAAAATGCCATCTGCTACTAAAACAATGTCATAATCTTTGAAATTCAACTGTAATTGTTTATGTAGAGTTACATAAAATATAAATCAGTTAACTGATTGGCCTTTGCGGATATTCATGCTAATACCATTGTATTTTGAATATGTGAATTGATGCACAAGACTATGAGTCTATGTGAAACTTATCTTCAAGAAAACACTCATTTTAATTTGTGATATAAATTATATAAAACTAAACAGCTTCCTATATATTACCCTGTAATGTTTGTGTGCCGAACTGCAGTTAATTCCTTTCTCATTTCAATCATTGACACATAGAACCTAGAAATCACTTTAGGCAAATACTATGATTGTTGGTATTCTTCTTATGGAAAGAAAATGTTCTTCAGCATCCCTGCACTGCTATCTTCTGGAGCAGGAGTTATTTTCAGTCTTGACAACTTCAAGAGCTCTGCCATCACCTTTTCAATATAATAATAGAGTGTGTGCTCACCTCTGGACTTCGCCGACCTGTTCTTCATTTCATACCAACACTACTGCATAAGTGACATTTCTCCATTCCTAAGTCCTACACAGTATTTGGTGACTTAACTTCTGGTGTAAATATAAACTTACTTGTTAGGATTGTTCTCCTGTAGCCAAGCTGAGAAAGTCTCGTCACATCCGAGTGGGCTAGGTTAGACAGATTGCTGACCATGCTGCCCTGGTCCCTGGTGCAATGCAAGGCATGTAGGAGCTGACAAAGCTTTCCAACACCAGAATTTATTTATTTCCTTGTCAAGAAGTGTTGATTTAGCACAGGGCCAAACATCTCATGTATCATTAAATAGGTTTGAGTCATAAGATGGAAAGATGATGTATACCGAACTCCCTAAGTCAGGTTTTGGGTGATGTATTGGTGTCAGAAATGACCCTTGGTGTTCAGAATTAAGTGACTTCTAAGTGGTAGACTACAGTATAGTGATCAAAATTCAAAGGGCTAGAAAAAGCATATGATTTACAACCTCTCCACAATATAAAAGAGAAGACTATTTGAATTAGAACTATGCTAAAACTTGACATTGTAAAATAGTATTGGTCAAAACAATGAATGACTTGGAGCATTACACTGAACTGCCAACTCATTAGCATATGATGATAAATTTAGCTATTTGTCACTTCAATTAAACTCATTTCAATAGAGAAAATTTTTGACAAGATCCAAGACTCCACAAAGGCATAAAAAAAAAAAAAAAAAACACTTCAGGACACACTAGGTCAATATCCTAGCAAGGTTTCTGGAACAGAATATGCACTCACTAGCTATTTAACAAATACTATGTTCTTAGATGTTAATCATGGTTATAGATTATATATGAGCTTAAGATAGGTCCTGCCATTGAAAAACAATACTATTATCATTTCCCAGATTTGAAGAGATTGGAGAGAATTTCATCTTGGAATTCTGTAAGAGTTGTGAAGTTTAATTTTACAAAGAATGGTAATATCATACTTGATCATGTCATAAATGATTCTTTCCCTCAGTTTTTCCAAGAAAGAGTGAGTCAGGTATCTGAGTTCACAAATGCTATTTCATCAACTGTCAGCATGGCAGGGTACAATGACCACTTGAATTTTAATATTCAAGATTGTTCCAGGCAAATGCAAGCCTCATTATATGGGCAAGTGTCATGCTTAATTTTATATGTCAACTTGACTAGGTCACAGGGTGCTCAGATATTTGGTTAAACATAATTTCTCTGTGTGTCTGTGGGTATACTATCTGGATGAGATTAACCTTTGGGTCTGTAGATCAAGTGAAGCATATTTGCCTCTCCATGGTGCATGGGCCGCATCCGTTCTGCTGAAGGCCTGAATAGAATAAAGGGCTTAGGATGAAAAAATGCCATCTCTCTGTCTTTGAGAACAAATAGGAGTCTTCTTCTGTCAAATTCACATTGAGACTAGAACTGTATCATTGGATTTTCTGAATCTCAGATCTTCACATTCAGACTAGAACTATACCACTCTGAAACTATTCCATAATATTGTAAACCAGTTTTTACATTAACCATCTTTTACTTCGACCATATATGTGCATTTGTGTTATAATATATATGCATATATTTTATAAAAACAATAACTTCACATTATCAGTTGTACCTCAAAGAGCCATATATAGATAGACTTTCTTTGAATTCAGTTCTAAACTCTTTAACATCACACAATAACATTATTTTTATGGAAGTATTTGATAGCTCGTGTGTTCATATGAAGGCACACTGATTTATAATTTTGAAA
>RJWM01009062.1:0-69738 GCA_004363535.1 Dasyprocta punctata
CTCCATTTTCCTCTACTTCATTGTCCCTTGGATTCGACCTGGATGGGCTGGAGATCTGGGGTTGGGTTTTGCTTCTGCATCTTTTCATTTTGTATTTTTTGTTTTTATTTTTTTCTGTGTGTGTGTTGATGCCTGTAAATGTCTTATAGTAGATAGCTTTAACACTAGTATTAAGGCCTCTCTAGGAAATGAATAGTCTTTAGAGGTGTCTTCTATGTATAGGAAGTTCTTGGTTCTTGTGTCTATCCCAAGATCCTACCTTTCCAGTTTATTAAGGATGAGATGTTGCTATCTTTTTGGCTCAGCACTTAGTCCTTTGGTACTAGTCTATGGCAATGGTTATGACATCAGATAGTCACAGTGTTGTTATGGAAGGGAGAACAACTGATTACAACAATATAACATCTTGGCTAAAGTATTATCATTAGCAATAACAACAGCATCAAGCATGGCCTAGAAATTTACAAACTGTGGTTAACTCCTAACTTAGTATCTTTAACCACAAGCTCCAGTTATTTAAAAAAAAAAGCCAGCATAAATCAGGAACTTGTATGCAATGAATTCCCCCCTAATAGAGTGATTTTACCCTGTGGTGGGGAAATTTAAGAGATATAGGGAACAAAACAGAGAGATAAATGAAGAGAAATATACTTGAAGCAAGGCTGGAATACAAAGGATTTCACACAAGCTTTGGGAAACTGTATGAGAGAGCAGGAGAGAAGTGAAGGAGAAAGCAAATAATTATCAAAGCAAATCAGAAAGAGTAGAGATAATGCTTATTCATATGAAGATATAATATCAAGAGAGATAGCTGAGAGAAAGATGAATAGGACAAATATATGTATTAATAAAATTTATATATATAACTTTAAATAAAGCAAAAACAAACAAAAAAATCCCAGCCAGATAGTACAAGGAAAATGATACACACAAAGAAAAGAAAATTAAATAAAATTCCTCTGATGTCTACTGTTTTGTGATGGTGTCCAAATTAGAGCCCCACCAATCCTGCCATAGGATTAGTGCTGGATTAAATGTGAGGCTGATCTTGGTCTCCAGTTGTGGGAGCTGTTACCTGTGTTTAGCCAGCATCTTTCTGGATGGCCTGCCCACATCTCCTTACCCTCTTTGTCTCTGCATTGCTCTCCTGATTGCTGTGGTGCCCTCAGACAGAGACAGCTCAAGGCTTCTCCCAGTACTGTGTATGGCTGGCCCCTTCCAGACCTTACACAGCCTGCTCTGTTCTACATGCTGCCCTCCTTGTCCCGCACTGGTGGTCACAAATCTGTCCTGCACTACTGGTCACATGTCGGCAGGAGTGCTGTCTTCCTGGCCCAAGGGAGCTTGTGCTGCTGGTCGAGGAGGTGCCTGTTTCCCACTCCTTGTTCCTGCTCCTGCAGGTCAAAGCTGTGTACAAGTGGTGGGGCAGGAGGTGTTGTGTTATTTCACTAGCAATCCACGGCCAGTCTCTAACCTTGTTGTTGCTAGAGGTTCTAGTTAGCAGTTATGGTGCATGACAGAGAAAGAAAATGAAAAAGAAAAAGAGAAAAGAAAAAGAAAAAAAAAGCAAATGAAAACCAAAAACAAGCAAACAAACAAACAAACAAAACAAAAACTTGCAGTACATTGTAGAGAGAGCATTCACTCCTGTATGCCAACAAAATTTGTTGCCAGTCTGCAGTGTTTGCAGGAAATCAAAAGGGGTAAGGGGTCTCATATTTTAGGTCTATCTTGTGTGGTTTGAGTTTGCCACATATTTGCAGTCTCTCTGTTTTTTTTTTTTTGTTTGTTTGTTTGTTTGTGGGGAGAAACTTCCTGGGAATGGTGGTTCCTGCTCTGATCCCACAGGTGGTAAACCAACAGGCAGCCCTGTGGGCTGGTTTAGCATTTTATAAAGACCTAAGCCTATGTTTTGTTTGAACTACAAGTCTCTTACTTCAGATTAATTTTTGTATCCCTCCCTTTCTTCCAATTACCTGTTTTTAGTTGATATGCTCTGAGAAGCTCCAACGTGATTTCTCCTTTATTCAACTATGTTGAATCTCTTCGGTGACAATTTGAGTCTGTTGTACCCTTAGATTTTAGATTTAACTGAATTAGTTTCACATACTCAATACTGGTCCATAACCCACAGTGTTAGAGAGCCCCTTGTCATTTGTTTCCAGTGCATTTCTTACACTTGACCAAGAAAGAGAACAACATGATGGAAATATAATTTTAGGTTGTAGTGTTAACTGAAGATAGGGAGAAAGCAGAGTTTTCAAGTTCTAAGTTTGCATTTGTGTTTTTCACCAGTGAGAATCCTCTCCACACTGGACAAACAGGGACCACATAGTTATGGGGGAGCTAGAGCTTGAAATAGATGAGAAGTTAGAGGTTGCAAATTTAGAAATTTGAAGTGGGCACTTTTTTGATTTATTTGGAGTCAGACTTTTTGCAAAGTTCTGGATCTACACTGATGATCAAAGAGACATGCTCCTTGTACTGGGTACATCTAGGCTTGTTCACTGCCCCCATTGCCACCTCTTTCTGATCATTATTCTCCTGAGAGAAGATGAACAAGGTGTGCTTATTAAGGGTCCAAATGAGAATGTGTTGGGAAGCAGGGGGCCCCCTGGAATCAACAGGGAGTAATGAATTATAGAGTCCCTGCATTAAAACCAAAAACAAGGGCTAAGGATCTAGCTCAGTGATAGAAGACTTGCCTAGCATGGTGGAGGCCTTAGATTTGATCCCTACCACTGCTATAAAATATTAATAAAAACAAAAGCAGCAAAGTACCAGAGTCAAAGTGCAGAAAGGAACAGAGCCAGCTCATCAGAATGTTATGTGAAAGAGACTAGAAATAGCTGACCTCAGCCTCCCCTGTCTGTGACATCTATTGCCAGGATCTTTGAAAACTTAGGTTTTATTGATAGAAGTTATATTATTATATTTCCCCATACTGGTAATAGCACATTTGAAGTGTTTGTTTCTCATTTTTTTCTATTTGGGCTGTCATGTCTTTGGAGGTATTTTATTTTATTTTTTTTTGTGGCACCGGGGATCGAGCTCACAACCTCACGCCTGCCTGACAGGCACGTAAGCCGCTGAACCAAACTCCCTGCCCTGGTTTTTTGAGGCAGGGTCGCACTGTGTAGCTCAGGCTGGCCTTGTGCTCACGTTGTAGCCCAAGCCGGCCTCGAACTCACAACGCTCCTCCTACCTCAGCCTCCCGAGTGCTGGATTAAAGGCATGCGCCACCACGCCCGGCTGGAGGTATTTTAACATAGTAGGATACTTTGAGCAAATAGTTTTATGGGTCATGTAAAGATAAAGTAAAACAACTAGAAATGAGTCTCACATTAAAGGTGAGACTCATTTGGTATCTTCAAAATTGTAGAGTATTTTCATATGAAAGGGAAATTCTTTTTAGTACCAAAGAACAGAATTATTTTCAGTGAGTAAACATTAATAAGAAAATATATATTGGATCATTACAGGGATTATGATTTCTAACAATTGGAATCTCCAAAAGTGGAATGCACTGCCAGAGCTAGCAGTGAACTCTTCATCACATTAAAATAGAGTTGCTGTGAACAGATCATACGTGGTCCAGTACTTACAGATGGCAATGTACACACGAGGCAAGAGGCAATACTAAAATACCTTTAAGAGCTTTCTTAATGTTAAAATTTGTAAGTCTTTGTTTAGGCAACTAAATATCATAAATGAAGGGGTTTATAAACAACAAAAGTTTATTTCTCACAGTTTTGGAGCCTAAGAAGTCCAAAATCAAGTTGCTGATAGATTTGCTCTCTGGTAAATGCCTGCTTCCTGCTTCATAGATGGCATCTTCTTCCTGTGCCCTCCTGTGGTAGAAGGGGCCAGGCAGCTCTCTGGGGCCTCTCTCTGTAGGACCTCTTTATAGGGTACTAGTCCTCTTCAGGAAGGCTCCACTTCTGTGACCCCATCACCTTGAGCGAGGATTTCAACATATGATTTTGGGATTCTCTGCGAGTAAAAGCTACAGATTAACCTTAAAAAGTTGAGAACATTATATTTGGAATTCCATAAAAGTTTTAAAAAATTTAAACATAAAGATTTCCAGGCAGAATTATAAAGACAAGGTCAAGCCATAAGAATTGGTAGCAGATCAAGTTGTCAGTGCCTTCAGAATGGAATGGAAGCACCTGGCAGCATAGGCATGAACACTGACCCAGCGAGGTCTGGGGGAGGGCCCAGAGCTTGGCATTGTGGTAATGATGAGAGCAGAGATTCAAGGGATGGGTTAACTTCACACCTGCTAGAAGCAGCAACCAGAATTGAGAGAGCCTACTACGGAGTCTAGCCTGCACAGAGAGCCCAGTAAGTCCCCAAGGACTGGGAAGAGACAGTACTAGAGGAGACAGGGTGGCAAAGGGAAAGCTGGCACTAGAAGATGTACAGGAACCCTGGGCTTGAGAATTTCTACTTTAATGGGATTCAACACTTCAGTATTCATATGTTAAACATTTTTAATGTTGTGTCAGTATCAGGCAGTTTATTACTAGACATCTACTCTGCTCATGCAAGAAAATGAAAAGATTCTATTTCTAGAAGTTTCTGGGCCATGAACCCAAGAGTGTGCAAGGCCAGGTGAAAGGCCCACTGTCTGTCAAGTACAGCTTGAGCTCCTGTCCATGGCCAGGGGTCATCTGTAAGACTATTGTGCTGTGATCCTGGGGACTCTGGGCTTTGGCAAGAGTGTCACTGTCAGACGTCATCAGACCCATTGAGCTGAAGCAACACCTCTTGGGACCTGCTCAGACAAAACATGAAGTTGGTATGTTGGCCAAGATTTTCACTGACTGAAGGAAGCTCATGCCGGATGTCATGACTTGGCCAGCCTGGATGAGCTGAAAAATCTCACCAAATATCACTGGTGATTGAGAAGTTTCTAAGGACTTCCATAGGCAGAAGATAGAGCGTCTCATATAAATGCAGTTATTAACCTGGATGTGTCCACTGAGGTCATTATGCTGAGGCAAAAACTTTAAAACTCACAGGCTGACATTCTGCTAAGGATGGGATCTGCAGGCCTAGCCCATCTCACAGTCTGACTGTCAGCCTAGTTGTCCTCAACATACCAGGCCAGCAGCAACTTGTAAGATAAATATAACCCAGCCTGGAAATATGTCCTGTTGTGTTATCTTGTTTAGAGGACTTATCACCTGAATACAGACTAGCTCAGTCAAAGACATGATTGATTTTACCCACTCGCCCAAGTCTCTGACCTTCCTACTATATGAAAAGAAATCCCCCAACTAAACCTACCCAAAATGAATCTGCCTAACAATGTATGACAATACATATGTAACCAGTTATAAAATAACCTGCTCTCGGCCTGGGGTTGGCAGCCTGAGCATCTCTTTGGAAGATGACAGTACCAATGTAGCAAAATGGGGGATTCTCTTCTGTCTTGTCTTCGAGGCCCAATATTGTTCTCATTGTTTTGCTTTATTCTGATTAATTTTTTGGCCTTATTTTATACTGTGTTTTTATTGGTTTTATTGTGTTTTTTTTTCTTTTTTCTTTTTGATTTGATTTTACTATACCTGTTGGAATAGTCAACTATTCTGAAAATAACAAGATATACTATAGTAGCTATTGTTTTCATAGTACCTCTCTTTGAAGTTCTATACCAGTTCTACTGCTTTATTTTGATTGACTTTGTTCTGTTATGTTTTGTTGGATTTTACTATCTTTAAAATAAAAAAAATAACCTGCTCTCAGCTTTTTGTACTTCCTGATTGCAACATGTATAAGTTTCTGTTTAACCTCAAGTCAGGGCTGATGATTTGGAACTGGGTGTAATAAAGCTATTGCCTTTAAAGTGCCTTGGTACTATGTGTCTCCCATTTCATTCCATCCTGTTTCTGCAAAAAATACAATGCCTCACTGCTTGCTGGTTCAGAGTCTAGTTAGCTGGGGGCAGTCTTCATTATCTGCCCCCACTGCTAGCTGGGGGCATAATCTACATTATCAGATTCAACCCTCCCAAAACTGCAGGCTTTGGTAGTCTGATGAGACACTCTGGTTCAACATGAGGGTGGTAAATTACAGACAGTGATCAGGAGACTGAGGGCTTATGAAGCCCAAACAGAGTGCTTCCTTGAATGTTACCAAAAAAAAAAAAAAAAAAAAAAAAAAGAGGCAGTGAAAATATTCTTTGGAACTGAAACCTGTAAGATCTGGCTGCATTATATCTATGCTTTCTTACAATAAAAGTTCCACAAATGAACCACAAGGCTGGAGTTACTGCCTAAGGATAAAGGTGTGTAACTAATAAAATGAGCAAACTCCTGTTTTTGCATTTAGCAGCTTTTTTTCCTAAGACTCTAGCATGTATGAGTTTCTTGAAAAATTTTTTTTGTTGTTGTTTTGTTTTTTAGATAGGATCTCACTGTGTAGTGAGGCTGTTCTTGAACTCACTATGTAGCCCAGGCTTGCCCTGAACCCATAGTGATTCTCCTGCCTCAGTCACCTAAGTGCTGGGATTACAGGCATATACTATCATGCCCCACTGAAAATTATTTTATGTCTATTCAATTTTTTAAATCCTAGATATTATGAAGGATATGCCAAATGAATCAGACTTTTTTATTTTAAAGGGAATAAAATTAAAATAAAAATAGAAGAAAGCTAATCAGAACAGAACAATGAAAATGATACCGAACTTCAAAACAAGATAATAGGAAATCAACAATGGCTATCATAATGTCTCTTGTTTTCTTCAAAATAGCTGTCCATATCATCAGACATAATAAAATCAAACTAAACTAAACAGAATGCAATCAATCAAAACAAAAGAATGAAAGTATATTTTAAAGAGAATAAAACCAAACAAAATAAAACAATAAAGCCAATCAAAACAAAATAGTGAAAGTGATACAAGGTTTCAAAGCAGGATAATAGGAAATCAACAATGGCTACCATGATGCCTCTTGTTATCTTCAAAATTGCTGTCCATACCATCAGACAATAAAATCAAACAAAACAAAACAAAATGAAACCAATCAAGACAGAACACTGAATATAACAAAACACTGAATGGAACAAAACAGTGAGAATAATATTGGATTTCAAAAACAGGATGGAAGGAAATCCCCCATATTTACTATATTGTATATTGTTATCCTCTCAATAGAAGCTCAGACTACTGACCTTAGGCCTGCAAAGTCAATCAAACAATAGAAGCTTTAAGTTGCTTTGGTACCACAGATACTATCAACTCAGCCTGTCATCTGAATCAGCTGTTTGCTTACCACGTCACGGGGAGTGGTGACGGGGTCTCGTCTCCCAGACTGTGCACCAGTTGGCTCACGAGAAGGGTGAATTGGCTGCTCGTTCTTCTTGTTTCTCCTCCCAGGCCCAGCATGGCTTCTGCTGACTCGGAAGGGCAGATTTGGCTTGTTCTCCAGGCACCTGTGTGGCTTATGCTGGGTCCCAGGAAGGGCAAATTGGGCTTCTTGTTCTTCTTGTTACTCCTTTCAGGTCCCAAATGAGTCAGATTTTAAGACTGACCTTTTGAAATCAACTAGTATGTTTTATTACCTAGATACTAGGTGCCAGTATGTTTATAGTTATTTTCTATAGATGTGCAACTCAAATAAACACCAGATATGTCAAAATTTAAACTTAGGGCAACATTTTTAAAAAATACTAATTAACTTTTTGTTCAGCAACATTCAATAAATCAAATTTTTATATTTTTCTAGGAAAGTTAAAGAATTACATAATATTTGGGGAAAATATCTCATCAGAGGCTTTAGCACAAAATGGTGCACAAAAAAGACATTTTCTAAAAAAAAAAAAAAAAAGACATTTTCTAGCCCCATGAAACATGATTTTGTGAGACACTATATCTATAAAGTAGTTTCCTGATATAATTTTAGAGAAAAAAAGCTGAATTTACAGATCTGTTGCAAAATGTGAATTCCCTGCTGCCTTTACAGTAGTAAATGTATGCGTTAGCCACACACTGTGTTTATTGTGTTAGACATTCCTTTCATTTACTCAGAAGTTTCAATTTGCTGTAATGCATCAATTAGCATATAAAAACTGCGACTTATTTTTCTGAAAATACATGTGTTTTGAGGGATGTGATTAGATCAGCACCAATACTGAATGAATTTTTAACAGACAATGTAATAAAATCTTAGGTTTTCAGATGTTACTCTAGCTAAGAAATATGTTTTAGGGTCTACTTGATAATTTGCCTACATTTTGCCTTGATAAGTAGTGATATAGTTATATAGTGAAAAGAAACAATAAAGAATAAGAGAAAACTAATGGCATTATGTAAAGTAAGTGTACTTTGTCTTTAAGCCAATAGAAATAGATCAGGCATGACTCGGTGTAGGAGTTTGGATCAAGACTGCTCCCGTGGCCTCAAGTGCTCCCAGGAGGCTTTGGGAGGTGATTGAATCTTGGACAGGAAACCGCTGACTTGCTGTTGAAAGGTCGGGCCTTTTGAGAAGAGGCAGTCACTGGGGCCACACTGCCTAGGAAGGTTGTATTTTCCTTGGGGTCCCCGCTTCTGTGCTGCTTCCTGGCCACCCTGATGGGAGTGGTTTTTCTCTGCCCAGCCCCTTCTGCCATCCTATGTCTGAGTTTAAGCCTATGGAGTCCAGCGGAGCTTCTGAAGCTGTGAGGCGAGATAAACCTTTCCCTTAAGAATCCAGTGTCAGATATTGTGTCTTGGCGAGGAGGAGACTGACTGAGATGCTGGGGGAGCGTGTCGTGAATGTTCTCGTGACATAAATACAGTCATAATTAGTGAACACATTTTGCAATAAAAAGAATTGACATATGAGGTTAAAAAGGACTGTGAAAATAGAGTTCTTAAGAGATCTTTACTCCTTGTCAAGAAAATTGGTACCTGACTGTGTTCTCTGCACCCTATGTTAAGGGGGAGGAGCTCTTCTGCTCTTGTCTAAGCAGCTATTTTAGAGCTTAGGTTATTTCCGTTTCCTTGGTAGGACAACAAGGTTGCATGCACGTTTATGGTTGCCCGGGAGAAGTGGGGCAATCTGAGAAGTAGGGAAAAATCCAACTGTATCTTCCAGAGAGTGCTTACTATTGTATTACGTGGTGCTAAACAGTTGCACAAGCACTCGTGCACGCTGTTATTAATTGCCTTTGAGAATCTGGCCTGTTGTGTTCCATGCATTTAAAATGCAGATGCCCACAGGTGGTTCTTATGTGTAAGGGGAGGCACTTACTTTTCTTTTCTTCTGATTTTTAAAAATTCATGCTTGAGTTTTCAAAATTGATCCAGACTTATAAAAAAAAGGTTATAGTCACCACTTTAATGCCTTATTTGAATGCCAATATTATGTGCTTTCTAAAAATGTGATATACCAAACTTACAAGTTATCGTTAAGTTATCAGGCATACATTAGTCTCTATTAGAATATACTAAGATTTAAGCACTGTGTCTGAAAAAACCAGGAGGCTTTCTGGATTTTGTCATAGGGCCTTTTAGAAAGGACAACATTGAAATGGCAGTTGGTTTTTACCAAGGCTTGGGCAAGATAGCCTTTGAAAGCAGGAGAAGAAAAGCAAGACCAGAACAGTGGTGTGGGGATGAGAGGAGAACCCAGTTCAAGAGCCAGGCCAGGATGCCCAGGGTGTAGAGTGGGTGTGGAGAGCTGGACTCAACAGCTCCCTTCTAAGCCAGTCAGGGCTTCTGAATTGCACAATACTTTCTGAACTGATGCTTGGCTTTCCTAGGGTCGTAGCCCTGTACTGATGATGGTGTACACAGCGAGTGGTTCTGACATGTGGGGTAAGATCCGCCGCAGAGAGGATGCACACAGTGAGTTCTGTTTTTGTGTTGGGAAAACATGTGATGCAGATGGCACTAGCCTGTTTTTCCTGCTGATTTAGCAGTTGAAATGTGGGGGACAAGGCTTCTAGATGTTAAAATTCTATAAACATCAGTATAACCACGTGGGCACCTCACATACAGCTCTAGGGGTAAGATGATCACGGAGAGTGAATGCCCAGGGCTCATTGTAACTGAAATTTAAGTTTTAGCTGTTGTCATTGTAATTATATTTTACTGAGGTTATAAAGTAATTAGAATGGGCTGTTCTATCAAATAGGGAGATTCACTGAAGGTGTGTTGAATGGAAGTAGAAGTTATCTCACCCCAGATTAGCTGATTTTAATTCTGTAGTCCTCCCTGGAGAACTGATAATCATTAAAATGGAGTTTGAAGGTGAGTATGGTGGCAAATGCCTCTAATCCAGCCACTCTAGTAGGCTGAGATAGAAGGATTCTAAATTTGAGCCCAACCTGGGCAACTTAGTGAGACTGTGTCTCAAAGTAAAAATAAAAAACTTTTGGGGATGTAGCTTTACAGTCCTAACCCTGTGTCTAACCCCTTGTACTGTTAAAAAAATAAAAGAGTTTGAAGGTAAATTTCTGGTGCCATAATTTCAGATCAGTAACTGTTAGAAGTTGGTAGATGCCTTAGAAACACTAAACTATCCATATTAGTATCTAAGAACAAAGTACAAGAAAATATTTGATAGATGCCATTTGTGTGCTAGAAAAAAACTCCCCCAAATGTGAAACCCAGAGAAAAAAGTAACAAGTGACTTTAGGTTATGAATATGAATCCAGGAATAATGTCACCAGTCTTCCAGGCCTGAGAAGGATCTGGGTTGTCTCCCACAATGTCTGGGCGTAAGATCTGGGTAGAGCTTGAATATTTTTACTGTGGTGATTTGAAAATCCAATGAGGAACTACGAATTCTCTCAAATGCTAATTCCCTCCCCTGCTCCTTCCTTTTCTGTGCAGTACTAATGAGGAATGTGCATGAAATGTTCAAGCTTAGGTTCTCCCTCAACTTCTACATGTTCCATGGTGGTACCAACTTCGGCTTCATGGGTGGAGCTGAGTCTTTGGATGTTTACCTCCCTGCAGTCACCAGCTATGGCAAGTATTTGCCCCCAGCTCTGTCTCCACCCAAGGTTACCACATCACCAAAGCCTGGAGCTTCTCAGGGGAGGCCCCTGAGGACAGCCTGTGGCGCTGCTCATCTTTTTTTGCTGTGAATATGTACTGGGGATTGAGGATTTTCATTTTTTTTCTTGTTTCCAGTGCTAGTATTTATTCACCACTCAAATTAAGGTTTCTGGGGCTTTGCAGGCAGAGCAGTTAACAGGCTAATCTTGTTCATCTGATGTGCAGACCCCTGTATTAGAAGTTCCCTGCAGAAGCGGTTGCTTTAGTTCTCCTGATGGCACCAGTGTATGTTCACGTGTCTTCCCTGGTACATAAATCTAAAAGACCCCATGGGAAATCAAGGGTGAATAAAAAAAGAAGTTCATTTAGAAATGGGAAAGGAAGCAGAAATCACTGGATTAGAGACCTCAGACTCTTAGGGAGTGATCATTAGAGATCCATGGATTTGTGTAACTTGACTGCTGTTGAAAGCCTTCCTAAAACTGGCAGAAGTCGCTTAGTTGGTTTAATAGGGACATGGTATTTTCTTATCTAATGCACAGTTTTTCCTCCCAAAGCTGCTTTATTAAGACTCTTTTTGCACTATGTTAAACTCTCCTCTCTTCTTGGGAAAAGAACCCGAAGCAAGGCTTTTCTCAGGAAAGTGACAAGTTTCTCTGTACTTCCTAAACTGTACTTCTAGACTATGGGGCACTGCTGACAGAGGATGGAGACTACACGCCTGAATATCTCGTACTTCAGGAGTTTCTTCAGTCTGTTACAGGTACTCATTGAGGATGTCAGTCTGCGTGGTGACTCAACCTTCCCAAGTAGTCTCTGTCCATGAAGAGGGAAGAGAGGAAGGAGAGGAGATGTCTTAGCAAGTCTACTTTGCTCCCATGTATTTTATCATTGGACACTGGATATGCTTGGGGTGCAGAATTTGCTCTGGAGGTGCTCAGCACAGGATCATACTCCATGGTCTTTGTTGGCCATGCAATCGTTTGTGGTGCTTATAAAATCCAGAGGTTCCAGGAACTAAAGGGTAGAATCTGAGGGCCAGGGTTGACTACTGCTGGTCCAGTAAGCGGACTGATATGCTCCTGCTTTGCCAGGGTAGCAGGGCCCTGCCTCAGAGCTGATGGGTGTAAGTCTTCCTATAATTCACAAGTCCTGCCCTGTGACTAGGTCCTCATTTTGGTGGCTGTGGAATAGCCGGGAACTTCACGTCCTTGGATGGGCCTGGGCAAGGGTTCTGGGATTCTCTAACCCTATGCCTTTCATTGCAGATGTCCCCATGACCTTCCCACTAGAAAACACGTCAAAGGTTGTCTATAAATCAGTGACGCGATTACACTTCATGTCCCTGTGGGAGATCCTGCCCTACCTGGACAAGGTGAACACTTCTTGGGCATACACATGTGGGGAAGTTTTTGGGAAAGGGAAATGAAAGGCTTAGTTCAAAGAACACAGAGTAAATGATAGCAAAAAAAAAGCAATTCTTAGAAGTGTTAGTTTCTCATTCCAATTTTACAGTTCAGAACAGGAAACTTAGAATATGAATTCAGAATAGATTTTTGAATTTGAAGCTATTGTATATGAGTTGCAGAATATTGGGAACTGCCTTCTCATAACCTCACTGGCCAGAAGTTGTTGCTTTCTGAGGGTCAGTAGAGTGAAGGAGCACTGGATCTGTGAAATTCAGTATGTGAGATGTAAATCAGGGGTGCTGGGTCTATCACTCTGCTTTCCTCCTAAGGCTCAGTCATGCCTTCTGTAAAGTAGTACCACTTGTAACATAGCCCCAGGATTCTGAGGAACACAGTTTAAAAACTACTGGTCTTGGGGGAAACTTGCATACTTACTTCTGAGACACTCACTGAATTAATAATGTTTTGGGAACTGTACTATCAAGGTGTTGTTTCAGGCAAACCCAGTCTAATGAGAAAGAATGATGAATAAAGAGATTGGAGGATCACAGGTCAAGGAAACAGGAAGCCATGCTAAAGAGCATTTGCTCCTGAGTCACTGTCAGGGTCTGAACTTTCGCTCTGATACTCACCTGCTATGTGACCTCATTTAACTGCACTCTACCCGTTTCCTCTTCTGTAAAAAGGGTCTGATTGTATCAACCTCACTGGATCATGTGGATTAAATAGCTGATATCTGCATCTAGAGTATATAGGTGCTAAATAGGTATGGGCTATCATTATTTTTATAGAGACATGGTCATCAGGATAGACAGTCTGAGATTCCAATAGGTGACTCAGGGACCCAAAGGGTGATTGGGAACAGATGGCATGGTAGACATGGAAGGAAGGGGAAGACACCTGGGCACTCTGGGCTCCAGTTTTAAAGACCAGCAGGAAGTGTTGTGTCCCAGGAGCTGCCATCGACATAGAGTATAAGCTCTGGGGCAGGGTCAGGAAGGGAGCCAGTGGAGGACCTTCAAGGGTTGGTTTTCAAGGTTTTCCTATGAAGTTTTAAAAAGTAGAGTGAATAGTAGGAAGCCCCCTGTCCCAACATCCACCTGTAACTTCAATACCTGGCCAATCTCATTACACCTGTACCCTATTCTTCTCTCCCTACCCTGTATAAGATTATTAAAAGCAGATCCCAGGCATTGTAAGATTTCAACTATAACATTATGCATAGATAAAGACTTAAAAAAAAACTCAGCAAAATCATTGTCATCTGTTGTGATTTGACTATATGTCCCCCAAGCCTCATGTGTTGGCGGCTTGGTCCCCAGTGTAGCAATGTTTACAGGGGAGGACTTTGAGAGCTCTAACCTCATTAATGGTTAGTTCGCAGTTGCTCAGTAGGTGTCTTAGGGTTTGGGCCTAACTGGATGAATCAGGTCACTAGGATGTGTCTTCAAAAGGTGTATTTGGCCTTAGCCCCTTCTTCTTGAGCTCTTTCCTTCTCTCTCTGCTTCCTGTCTGCTGTGAGATAAGTAACTTTCCTTTGCCATGCATCCCCTACTGGAATGATATTTCTGCCCCACTACATACAGGCCTAGAAGTAAATGACCATGGACCGAAACTTCTGAAACCATGAGCCAAAATAAATATGTCTTCCTTTCAATTATTCTTAGGTATTTTGTCACAGCAATGGAGAGCTAACACATCACTGTTAATATGAGTAATAATAATCATAATTTCTTTAAATTAGCGATGTGCTGGGAAATGTTTAGCAACTGGTACTCTGGAAGGAAAATATCTTATTCATGTTGTTGCCAATTTCTGTGGGGTAAGTATTCCCACAATGGCTAATTTCAAGCTACTAACATGATTTGGGAAGGTACATTCATGGATGGCTCTCAAATGCCAGTACAAGCTGTCTCTGTGCCTCCTACCACATCACTGTTTAAAGTTGTAAAACATCTAGTGTGCACGTTTCCTCAATCTTCTCATAACCTTTTTTAGAATTGATTTGTTAATTTCAGGAAATGAGGGCCATCAC
Organism: Dasyprocta punctata; assembly: GCA_004363535.1. Taxonomy (NCBI): domain Eukaryota; kingdom Metazoa; phylum Chordata; class Mammalia; order Rodentia; family Dasyproctidae; genus Dasyprocta; species Dasyprocta punctata. Next base: position 14,444 of record RJWM01009062.1, read on the forward strand.
CCATTGAATTTTATAGATGTGTCTCTTAAGTCTCTTTAAGAAGTTTTTCTTTATGTTATTTGTTGAAAAAACTGAGTTATTCGAACTACAGTTCCCTATGTTCTGGATTTTGTTTTGTAGACTAGATCACTATGTATCAGGTAATGTGCCTCTAATTCCCTGCATTTTATGTAAACTGATAGTTTGATCTAAAATCTTTAAGTTAGGTTTACTTAAATATGTTTGTTTGCAAGAATACTTTGTAGGTGGTGCTACTGTGTCATGTGTGTGCATGTGTGTTAGAGATTGAACTCAGGAGCTTCACACCGAGCAACTTCCCAATTCCTATTTGTTTATTTATTCAGACAAGTTCCTGCTAAGTCGTTAAGTTGCCCGGGCTGGGCTTGGTTTTGCCATCTTTCTGCCTCAGCCTCACAGATGCTGCTCTGCTTTCTATGCATCACCTCTTATGCATATAATGCTGGTTGTTTCTGATTTCATAATTTATCAGAGTTCAGGTACTGTCAGTTTAACTGTTCATTTTCAATCTTCTCATCAACTTTCCCCCTATGCTTTTAATAGTCATTGATAATCATTGCATTAAAATGAGCCATGGTGGGAGTGTTTATATCACAGAAATTGCAAACATTGCAACTTAGAGGTTTTTGTCATCTAGAAAGACAACTGCTAAACATTTCCCAGTAAGACACTGATTTAAGGGAATTAGTATAATTTTTGCTATTATTATTATTGTGATGGTGATTTTATAGTTGTTTAAAGTCTTCTTCTTCTTCTTCTTTTTTTTTTTTTTTTGGTACTGGGGATCGAACTCGCAACCTCACGCCTGCCAGGCAGGTGTTTAGGCCACTGAGCTAAATCCTTGGCCCTATTTTTTGAGACAGGATCTCACTATGCTGTTCAGGCTGGCCTTGAACTCACTTTGTAGCCCAGGCTGGTCTTGAACTCACAATCCTCCTGGCTCAGCCTCCAGAGTGCTGGGATTAAAGGCATGCACCACCATCCCCGGCTATTAAAGTCCACATCTTTTGAGATACATATTGAACTATATGTAGTTGAAATTCTGTGATGTATGGAATCTGCTTTAAAATAATCCTGTACAGTGGAGGGAGGGAAGACTAAAGTACAGGTGAAACAAGATTAGTCACATATTGGTAATTAAATGGTATTTAATTAAAAGCCTTGAAAGTGATATTCAGATTCTATAATTCCCTCTGCATCTATTCATTCAAATTTTTCTACACAGAATTTTTCTTCATGAGTTATCTATCCTGAAGTATAGTTCATACAGATTAATGAAACAGCTCGTTTAGGGTCATTCTCTAAAAGAGATGATGACTGATTGACATACCATGGGATGTAGTAAAAGGGAAGAGGACTCCATATTTTCTTCTTTGCTGAATGGAAAAGGAGCCAGCTGGGGATGTCTCTTGCATACATTTGGGTGACGCGGCCCTAGAAGCATCTTTGGACCCCTAGATAGAGAAGTTCAGTAAGCATGAGTACTGTTAGTCAGTGTAGAAATGCAGCCCATGAAAAAGCATGGAAGTTAGACTGTGGGCTGGAATGGTTTCTCCTAGAAGATGTCAAAAGGGAAGAGAAGAGAAGGCCATATAGACTCTGGCATAGCTGGATCGGAATTCCTGGAATCAGGAATCTTATCCAGACTCTACTATGAGTTGATGAGTGATGCTCAAAGATCATTCCATTTTCTTGACTTTGGCTTTTTCTCCTAGAATATAAGAATATTTCACTAGCTAGTAATGTAGAAAGATGTGAGGCTAGTTTGGAAAACAAAAGGGGGCAATTTATGTTCCACACTTAAACATGATTATCATTTCATATTCCCTTTGATGCTCCTGTTTGTGAGACTGGAGAAGTGGGCTTTGGGTGGCAGTTCTGAGAGTCTCTATCCAACCTGTACCTTTGGTTGTTGTCCTGTCTCTGCCACAGCCTATCACATCTGCCAAGCCAGTCTCCATGGAGCAGCTGTCTGTGAATGAAGGGAGTGGCCAGTCCTCCGGCTACATACTTTATGAGACGATCATCTCCAAAGGAGGCTTCCTTACCTCAAGGGGCCATGTTCGAGACCGGGGGCAGGTAGAGTACTGTGAACAAGCCCTGGCAGCACTTGTCTGTTGTCTCAATACCCCACTCCTGCTGAGGTGAATGTCTAAACAGTAGTCAGATGCTGCTACCGGTCTGTGTCTAGTGTGTGTGAGTACCTGCAGGAGACTCCTAGGCCTTAAGGGAGCCAATGATGTTCAGACCTGGGAAAAGCTTAAGTAGTCCCCAGAATTATTCTATATCAACTCCTAATGTTTTCATAGCATATTAACAGCTTTTTTTTTTTTTTTTTTGTCTTTTTGAGACAGGGCCTCACTATGAAGTTCAGGCTGGCCTTGAGCTCACTTTGTAGCCCAGGCTGGTCTTGAACTTGCAATGATCCTCCTGCCTCAGCCTCCTGAGTGCTGGGATTACAGGCACGTGCCACCATGCCCAGTTTAACAGTTAGTTCTTCTTATTTAACTCTTAAAATACCTATCTGAGATGTTTATTACAAACAAGGGAGCCTCAGAGCAATTAAGTGACTTTCAAAGGATATTCAACTAGAAGGCTCAGAGCTGAGTCAGTAGGCTTCATCTTACTCCAGCTGTCTTTTCTAGGGGTTGAGTAAAATTTCTTGCTCTTTGAACTTTCTCTATCATCTTTACCCAAGCCTTTGAGAATAGCTTGGGCATCCCTCATCTGAAAATTCAAATCTGATATGCTCAAAAATCTAAAACTTTTTAAGTGCCACCGTCATGCTCAAAAAATTTCAGATTTCAGATTTGGGGATTGGGGATGTTCATCTGCTAAAGTTTATGCAAGTACAGTGATACCTTGCTTGGCAAACATGTTGGAAATAAGCCCCAGACTCAAATTATCGATCTGGATAATAAAGCACTTAGACATCGAAAAATCTCGACAGGGCATTTCACTTCTGCAGAAGGGTGCAAGCATGAGGTAGCAGGCATGCAGGGCAGAGGAGATTTGCCCCTTTTATTCCTGATGCAGGAGAAGCAGCTGCCCTTTAAATTCATTGGCCGAATTCAAAAGCTTGCAATCTATTATAATTAACTAACTCAAGTAGTGGTGGGGGTTAGGGGGAGCTTGTGGGGACAAAAAGTCCTTGGTTCTTATCTTGTGAACTGGTTGTGTTTTGGGGAAAAGTACATAGTCACCATTTCTTGGAGCTCAGGATATTAACGGGGTGAGGGAAATAGTGAGTAGACGGCCAGGTCCCTTAAATTCAAAATGGAGGTGTTTTGGCCTTGTGCTTTGACAGAAAAAGCAAAGCCTATTTCTCACAAGTGGCTCCAAGCTCAAACTTTCCACTACTGGAACAGCAAAGTTAGAAAAATATCTGCTTGGTGTTTGTAACTTTGCTTGATAGTTGAACCAAAAATCTGACTTAAAAAACCTGTGCAGGCCGAGAGTGGGTCATGCGCCACATCTTACCTTGGACAGAAAGCTGCAGCCTAAGCTTTGCTCTCAGCCAGCCGGACGGCATTAGGCACTGTGCGAGTGCTTTGCAGCATCCAGCATTATGCTTTGTTTTGTTTTTTGCACTTTATTTGTATAAAATATTGTAACCCTGGCTCCAAAGAAAGTTAGTAATACCAGCCGTCAAGCTAAGAGGAAAACTGTGGGAACCATAATAGAGTTAAAGAAAAAAATCTTTGTAAAGTGTGTTAAAGTCCTGGAAAAATAAATTGATAAGTTAGTTTTGGGGCCTCAGAACCTGTTATTTGGTTTTCCATTGTTTCTTATGGTGAAAATATGTTCTGCTCTTGAACTTTTTGGTGTTTGATCAGGAATTTGGAACGAATCGAGTTTGACAACTGTATTTCAAAGTTCTAAAAATTCCAAAATCTGAAGCACTTCTGCTTCCACGCATTTTGGATAAGGGATGCTCAACCTGTACTTGTGTTTCTGTGCCTCCAGCCTTCATCTCCTTCGTTGCAGACCCTTATTTCTCACCACTTACTGGGCATATATCCTCAATCAGTCTGTGTCCCATGGACTTCTCCTGCTCATCATGTTCTAAAACAAACTCTTCTAGCTCCCCCAGTAAGCCACATATTGGTTCATGGATTCCTGGCCTCCCAAGCTGCTCACCTGGTTTCCTTTCTTTTTCTTCATTCGTTGTTTTCAGCAGGCTCCTGTGTGGGACAGTGCTAATCAATCATTCTTATAACATCCAGGCTGTTATTCCCTTAGTTGGATCTCAGTGTCTCTTGTCTACTATTCTTAGAACCTACAGTGATCTTCTTATCTCTGACCACTCACCCTAATCCACTGTCTCACTGTCTACCTGCCAGCCTGCCTTCTGGTGCCCTCAGAGTTTCCTGCCTCAAGCATAAGCTCAGCATGCCACTTCTCTACTACCTCCCTCCAGGGGAACTGCTGGCCACTTCCCCAAGTCTGTCAAATAGCCTGCTTCTGTGGTTGCTTGGGATTTATTCTTCCTTTTTCAGTGCTCCTACAACAGTCTGTTCACAGCTCCAAGGTTGCTATTGTGGTGTGCTCTGATCATTTCTTTGTGTCACTCCCCATCAAAGTTTCTCAGTAGCTGCTGTCTTTGAATGTAGGCAATGCTGTCCAGGGAAATATTTAGCTTGATAAGTAGGTATTCAGTGAACAGTCACTGAATATATAAATCTTGTCATTAGACTCTAGTGAGCTTAAAATACAATCTCTCTATTCAATTTATTAATATTTTTATGTTTTTAATAAGTGTGGATTTTTAACTTTCACTCAGCCAATTTTCACTTAAAAATTGTGATCTAATATAGGTAATAACATTATTTATCCTTATCTGGCCTTGCATAGTTAGTTGAGTCTTCTGCATGGCTTAATCTGGGTAGCCAAGACAATATAGTAGATGACAGAAAAGACTTGGGTTTACCTTTAGGTCATGCCTGCCAACAGGAGGAGTGGTGGCAATAAGCTAAGACTTGGCGGGTGGAGCAGATTCCCTGGTGGTCGGGTTGGTTATGGAGTTGAACGTGTGGGAAGGTTGCATCCGGACAGGCGGGACTATCGCTGTCCTACTGACTCCCATGCTTCCCCTTTGCCGTTGTTTCCTTCCCAGGGTTGACTGGTGTCCACCTTGCTCATTTCTCCAGTTCCTTGTTCTCTGGGTTTTTTTTTTTTTTTTTTTTTTTTTTTTTTTTTTTTTGCGGCACCAGGGATCGAACTCACAACCTCGCACCTGCCAGGGCAGGCGCTTAAGCCACTGAGCCAAACTCCCGGCCCTGGTTTTTTGAGGCAGGGTTGCAGTATGTAGCTCAGGCTGGCCTTGCGCTTGCATTGTAGCCTAAGGCGGCCTCGAACTCAAAACACTCCTCCTACCTCAGCCTCCCATTCTCTGGGCTTTGTAATTTCCCTCCTCCTTGCACTGCATGGACTGGGCCCCAGCTTTCATGTCAGGACTCCTTTCTACAGGCCTCGCCTGTGCATCTCATTACTGTAGCGCTTTATTTATTTATTTATTTATGGCACCGGGGATCAAACTCACAATCTCGTGCCTGCCAGGCAGGCACTTAAACCACTGAGCCAAACTCCCAGCCCTAGGTTTTTGAGACAAGGTTGCACTATGTAGCTCCAGCCAGCCTTGCCCTCATGTTGTAGCCCAAGATGGCCTTGGCCTTGAACTCACAACGCTCCACCAATCTCAGCCTCCCAAGTGCTGGGATTAAAGGCGTGCACCACCACCACGCCTGGCTTACTGTAGTGCCTTAAATATGATCTGTTTTGGTGAACTTGTAGGGAGCTTGTAGGGTTCTGGGAACTAAAAGTTAATTACTATTCTAGACATGCTCTGTTCTTTACTTTTTTGTCTTCTCTCATCCCTTCCCATAGTGGAACTAACAATGTTTTCTTCTTTCTTTGGCAGGTGTTTTTAAATGAGAAGTTTGTAGGAGTCCTGGATCATTTCACTGACAAGCTATATATTAAGGTGTATATAAAGCTGTGTATTAACATGGGCATAACCCCATGTTAATGGGCAAATAATTCTAGTGTCTACTAGGCTCCACACCCAGTTGTAAGTGTGCCGGCCCTAGAATAGTCCATTTTCTCCTCCACTGCCCTTTGGACTGCCCCTTGCAGAGGGACCCAGCAGAGACAAGGGGAGGGCTGTGTACAGCTCTGAGGTGCTGGTAGATATCCATTTGGTGAGCAGAGACTTCCATCTTGAATATTTGCTACTCAAAAACTCTGAGTCAGTCAGCAGTCCCTTAGGGTCTCTGATAAAATGTTTAAGTGACTTTTCCTTCCCCGAAAGGCCTGGCCTGGGGGGGGTAGGGTGGATTAGGAGGCAGAACTGGAGCCCAGGAGTTTGCCTGGCCCGGAGTTGGAGGTCTACCGGGTTCTGTAGCCCGTCAACTGTCAGTCACTCTGCTCAGGTCCTCAGCTGTGCTACAGGTGTGGCCTCGAAAGTCTGTGGTACTCACTCTGCTGGGTCTACCTTACATAGGCCTTTCCGGGTGTCTACATCCTGAGGATCTTGGTGGAGAATCAAGGCCGACTTGCCTATGGGCGTAATATCAGCAAGGAGAGAAAAGGTGGGCTCCGAGTTCAGATGCCTGAGTCCTTGTGCACCAGGTGCCCATGCCTCCTGCCCCAGGCTGAGAGCATTTGTGGACAAGCATGTGTTGGAAGGGAATACACTCTCTCGGCTGTGGGAGATCTACATTTGGGGATTGTGAGGATGTCTTTGTGTTCTGTAATTACCAAACCAGTCAGCACATGGCCCTTCCTCTTTCAGAGGGTTTTGAAAGTGCCTTACTCAGGAAAAAGCTGTAGTGATGCCTGGAGGAAAATAATAGTTAGGCTCCCTCCCTACGGACTTTGCCTCTTCTGCCTGTGGAGCTTGGGGCATCTGTGTGTCCTTCCCCTGACCCCAGAACTGCTGGGCACTGTTCACACATCTCCTACCTGAAGTGCTTGGATACACCTGAGTGGTCAAGCTGGCCTGAAGCCCTGTGTGGGAGCTGCAGTGACTACTGTGCTAATAAAGTGGATGATGCAGGTGCTATCCAGGAAGTGCACACTTGGAAGGGAAAACTGTAGGATTTGATTCGCAGTTCTAACCCAGAAGTTGGGTCTTGCCTAGCATGCATGAGGCCCTGAGTTGCATCTCCAGTACCACAAAACAAACAAGTGAAACCCAATGGAGGAGTTTGCAGAAACTTTTTGGCCAGATGAGGCTAGGAAAGCAGCCCCCATCAGGGGAAGCCGTGGTTATAGCCATGTATATTTCTACTTCTTCCCTTGTCCTTCATGCTCCACTTTTTTGCTCTCCCACAGGTTTGATTGGAGATATCTATCTGAACAATTCCCCATTGAGGAAATTTACAATCTACAGCCTGGAGATGAAAACTGCATTCATGCAAAGGTGAGTGCCTGACCCTGGATCCCAAATTGATCAAAGATGGTGGGTGTGGTGATGCTTGAATAGCTTCAGAGTTTCTGTCGATGAAGCTGTGGTCTTCTGATAGGAGAGACAGCCCTGGAATGCTGAAGAAAGTTACCCCAAGTTTTCTGGTTTTCTGGGAACACTGTGGTGACCATCCGTCCAGCCCTGGTTTCATGTCCTACTGCATTGTACACCTGACAACATAGCCAGGCTCAGGGAGGAGACTGACTTCAAGGTCCTAGGTAGTACATTAGAAAGGTGTGACCCTCTTGCTGGCCCTTGACTCCCTCTCAGGAAACTCCCCAGCTTCTGGACACCAGTCGCAAGTGAAGCTCGAGGCCCTGCTTTTTTCCTTGCCTTCCTGAGAGTTGGTGATTTTCCTCAAGATACCTTCATAAAACTAGAGGTTAGTGTCATCTCCCCTGCTCATGTGCCCTCCAACTTCCACACTGCAAAGAACCTTTAATGCGTAAGCCCTGCCTCAGGTAGGAGATCCAAGCTCCAAGGACCTCAGTCGCCCTACAGCCATCTGGGAGGCTGCCTCATCCCTGGGTGGGTGGACACAGGAAATGTAAGCAAAGTAAGTGCAACTGAGAAGTGAGTGCTGTTTCTGGTTGGGACTGCTGGAAAATGCATTACACAGTGACTTTAGGGGCAGTGGCCCATGAGTCCCTTTGTGTATCCCAGGATGTGATCTTCATGAACTCACCATCAGATCTGTGACAGGATGTAGTGACATGTAGAACATATTGGCTGCCATAGCTGAAATTCTACAACTCAGCTACATTTTGAGCTTGGTCTATTTTGACAAATACCCCATGATGTGTAGAAATTCTGTCTGCTGGCTTGGGGCAGATGCAGGGAGGTGGGATAGAAGTCTGTCCTCTTTCCTGAGTCCTGAGGGCCCTCTGTTCACTTTTCCTTTAGGGCTTCTGTTGGTAACTCACCCTCGTTTGGGTGTGTCAGTGGTGGATGAGTTGTGGTGGTATGTGTGTTTACCCTGCATGTCTTCATATCTGAAACTCAGATTCTGAATCTTCTGTTTAATTCTTTTTCAGGGCTGGAAAAAAGGAGTCATATTTATCAATGGAAGAAACCTAGGACGTTACTGGGATGCAGGTCCCCAGGAGACCCTGTACCTTCCGGGACCCTGGCTTCATCCTGGATCAAATGAGGTGAGTTCCTCCACAGCACCCCTGTCTCCCAGTGCATTTTTTTTGAATGCCGCTTTACTCAGAAGCAGAACTTGAATCTTATGCTGCCTCACTTTCTTCCATTTGACAGATTATCCTGTTTGAGGAACAGGCATCTGGCCGACAAATCCAGTTTACAAAAGAGCCTTTCCTAGGTATGGCACTCTGAAGGTTCATTGGCAGCCCCTGGATCTTTCTAGCTGAGAGGGATAAAGAAAGCAGGATGTGTGTTATGTCCTAGGACATGGGAGCCTCCTCACTGCCCAGGTGCTGTCAATAGATCATAGCCACACTCCTCCCCCCCAAAGCCTCTCTTCCAACAGATCTACCCCAACTCCCTTCCTGACACTCCCACTGTGTTTCTAGGATCCTTATCTCCTGGCATCCTCTGAACCCTATCCTCCTCCCTACAGCTGTTTCTCAGCCTGTCGTATTAATAACTCTAGCACTTCTGTCAGGTTGTCACAGGCAGGGAATGCATTAGGCCCAAGTGTTGAAGACTTCATGTTTGTCACTAGTTGTCACTGTCAGAACGCTCAGCTTCCCTCATTCCTGCTGTTGGCAGTGTGATCCAGACATCCATTTGCTGCTGCCACCCTCAGAGGCCCAGAATGCAGGGTTTTGTGCATGCTAGGAAAGCACTCTACTGACTACACCCAGCCCCACGTATCCTTTGGGAGAATGACTCACCCTGTCTTCAGTAGAGTTTCTGTGACCTAGTAATCAAGGTGCTTCCTCCTCACTGGACTTGGCCCTGTCCTCCCTGTGCATGTCATGTACAATAGGCTAATCAGATTTTATTTTCCAGGATATTGACTTTCCAGGGCAGTGACACAGAGCGGGAAGTGGACTGAGCCAAGCCATGCTGACAGTGGTGCTGTGAGTAGGTCGCTCAGACACCCTGGCTTCTCCATCTAGCCAAGCCTTGTGGGGGATACACCATCCACCCCAGATTCCAGCACATCCCTTTACTGGATTAAGTTAGTTCATCTGTTTCTGATGTTAACAGCACGATATGCTGGCACCCTTTGTCATGTTACTGTGATAAAAGTTATTTGACCACCAAATAAAATGTGGAAAAAAAATGAGAAGATACTCGCAAGTGTGAATCTGAAACAAGCGATCCTTCCAATAAATCAAACAAAATATATAAAAATATATAAAAGTGAATGCAGGAAATGCCAGGTGGTTCATATATCCTTTGTGTTTCAGGGTTACAAAATCAGTGTTTCCCTTTTATTTTCCAGTTGTCCTCCATAGCACTGGGTTTCTATTCTCAGGTGAAAACTCTGCTTCTTGGAGACTCCACAGCCAGCTGTGCCTCTTTCTCACATTTGGCACCTGATTCACAGTCCCTGTTGATTCCCTGATCTACCGATGATCCTCCTATGCATGGTCACCCTTCCGAGTGGTAGCAAAGTCTCCCTAAGCCCCTGGGTGAATCCACTTGGTGACCCAGCATGGATAGGCAGAGGGGCAACTGAAGGGGTTCTATTTTTTTCAAGCCACTGCAAATTCCAGTATGGTGTGGAAAGGCTCTGGGTTAGCAGACAGGCTGTTGGGGGGACCTGGAAGAGTGGACCTCCACAGACATGCATTGGCATCACAGTGAGGACTACAGAGGGACCACCACACCAAGACCAAGGGGACCCCGGCCACACCTCAGAGGCCCCGAGAGCTCCAGTGAGAGCCAGGACCAGGCCAGCTGCACAGGGACCACTAACCCTAACCAGCCCAGAATCAAGACCTCGTGTGTAGCCCTTGCATCTTTTATTTATTTAGTTTTTTTGTTTGCCTTCTTGAAACATGGTCTTGCTATGTAGCCCAGGTGGCCTCGTACTCACAGTGATCCTCCTACCTCAGCCTCCCAAGTGCTGGGATTGCAGGCATGTGCCACCATGCCCCACTATCTTTTTATTTAAAATTTCAAAAACTAATTTTGCACAAACTTGCAGTACATGATGATTACGCTCATTCTGGGGAATTGGTACATATACATAACACATCTTAATTATTTTTATTTCCCCTGTCCCAACCCCCTGCATACATACATGTCAGAGCCAGCAGCAGCGTGGTCAGGAAATTGTTCCAGGAAGTCAGGAGTTACCTGTTCAGGTGTTTCTGTTGCTGCCCTGCTTTGCCTCCCCATCTCTTATCTGCAGCTCACCAAGGAGCAAGCAGCACAAATTCAGCTTTTTTCCTCCTTCCTCACCATTATCCACAGGTGCAGGAGCCCTTTTTCTTCCATAAACCGTAGCGTGCACCCTGGCTCCCCGAAGGGATGCCTGGGTTGCATCTCGAGAATCTAATTTGGTAGATCAGGAGTGGGGCTTGAAGCCTGGCATCATACCATATTCCCCTATGATGCTCATATTGCTGATTTGGGGGTTCCAGTTTGAGGATCTTTGCCTTAAAGCAGGCTCACATCCTCAGCATTTCTGGTCTTGGGGGTCAGATACTCCTTTGTGCTGGGGATTGTCCTGGAAATGTTTGGCAGTACCCTCTGCACAGTCCATGCAGCATCTCCAGACTTCACCATGTGACCTCTGGGGTGGGGGTCAGAAGCCTTCCTGCTGTACCGAGGACTCTGCAGCATGCCTGAGTCTCACAGTCCTAGATCACACCTTACTACCCTGAAGAAAGGTACTGGAGTTGGGGTCTTATGCATGAACCCTTAGTAAATAAAAGCAAAGATGAAGGAATTTGGGAAATCCTCTTCCAAGACTGCCTGCCTGCACAATCCTACTTCTAAATGACAAAAATAATTTGTTACCCGCTTCCGATCCCCAGGGATTGAAGTCAGGGAACCCCGCTGTATCTCCAGGCCTTTTAAAATTTGATTTTAGTACAGGGTATCACTTAAATTGTTGAGGCTAACCTCAAATTTGCAATTATCCTGCCGTAGTCTCTCAAATAGCTGAAATTGCAAGTGTGTGCCCCCGTGACAGGCAATCTTTTTCTTTGTACTACTTTTAAAACAAATTCTAACCTTCCAATGGATCCATGGATTCCATTATGTGGATTAGGATAAAGGTCATGCATGGTGCACAGTATGGGTCTAGGTTCAGTTTTTTCATATGTAGAAGGCCCGTTTTCCCAGCACTATTTATGAAAGAGGCTATCAATCTTCCAGTGAAAGTGTTTGGTCCCTTTGTCAAAGATAAAGTAGCTGAGTGTGTTTGGAGTGGTTTCTGCATCTTTTGTTTCATCAATCCCTTTTGGTCTCTCTCTCTTTTTTTTTTCCAGGACTATGCTGTTTTTTCACAGTAGCTTTTTAGTATAACTTAAGATTGGGGATTGTGATGCACCCTGCTTTGCCCTTTCCCAGAATTGTTTTTGCTATTCTAGTTCTTTTTTAGTTCCATATAAATTTTAGAATTGTTTTCTCCAGTTCTATGAGGTATGCTATTGGTCTTTTGATTGGAATTGCATTAAATTGGTATAATAGATCTGGAAGTATGACCATTTTCACTATATTGGTTCTGCTTATCCAAGAACGAGGAATATCTTTTCATTTTTTGATATCCTCTTTGATTTTCTTTTTCAGAGTACTGTAGTTTTTCAGTGTGTATGTCTTTCACCTCCTTTGCTAGATTGATTCCTAAGGATTTCATTTTTCTTGATACTATTGTAATGGTGCTATTTTCTTAATTTCACTCTCAGTGAACTTGTTATTTGTGTACAGGAATGCAATTGATTTTTGAGTATTGACTTTGTATCATGCTATGCTGGCAAATTTGTTTATTGATTCTAGGAGTCTTTTGGTGGAGTTTTGGGGGCTTTCTATGTAGAGTATCATGTCATCAGGAAATAATTATAATTATCTTCTTTGTTACCCATATTCCTTTTATGTCTCTGTCTTGTCTAATTCCTCTGGCTAATGTTTTCCCAGACTATATTGAGCAGGAGTGCCGATCGTGGGGATCCTTGCCTTGTTCCTGATTTTACAGTGAAAGCTTTTGGTACTGACTATATAGTATGACGTTGGTGTTGGTTTGTCATGCATGGCTTTTATCAGATTGAGATAAAGACCTTCTATTCTGATTTCTGTAGGATTTTATCAAGATGAATTCCACTTAGTCGTGGTGCATAATATTCTTGATTTGCTGCATTCTGTTTGCAAGTACCAATATTGAGGATTTTTGCATCAGTGTTCATTAAGAAACCTTGAGTGTTTGGCTCCTTCTCCAGTTTTGGTATTAGGATAATGCTTCCTCCAGGAATCAGTTTGGGAGTTTGCCTCCCTTTAAATTTTATTAAAGAATTTGAAGAGTGGTGGCATTAGGTCTTCTCTAAAGTTTTGTAGATTTCAACAGTGAATCCACTTTTCTTTGTTGGTAGTTTTTTTTTTTTGTATTACTTCTTTAACTTCATTAACTGATATTAGGTTATTTAAACTTTTTATATATTCTTGATTCAACTTTGATAATTCATATATATATAGGAATCTACCCATTTCGTCTGTTTTTTTCCTATCTTACTAGAGTACAGGTTCTCAAAGTAGGTATGGATGAGCTTCTAGATTTCTGAAGGATGCATTGTGATTTCACCTGTTTCATTCCTAATGCATGGATTTCTTTTTTTAAAAAGAAGTTTGGCTAAGTGTCTGTTTAATCTTTAAAAAAACCAACTCTTTGTTTAATTGATTCTTTCTATGTTTTCTTAGTCTCAATGGTATTAATTTCTGCTCTATCTTTACAGTTTCCTCACCATACTTGCTTTGAGTTTAACTTCCTCTTTTTTTCCTAGAAAGTTGAGGTTCAATATTTGGGGTTATTTATTTGAGCTTGCTCTATTTTTCTGATGTGGAAATTTACCACTACAAATGTCCCTTGTAGAACTGCTTATGTTGTCTCTCATAAGTTCTGATATGTTTTATTGGTATTATCATTCATTTGTACTGTTTAATTTCTTCACTAATTTCATCTGTAATCCATTGGATGTTCAGAAGGGTGTTATTTATTTTCCATATGTTTGTGTATTTTTTTTGCTTTCTTTTGCCATTAATTTCTAATATCATTGCAGTATGATCTGATAACATGCATCAGATAATATGCATCAGATAATTTCAATTCCTTCACACTGACTTAAGCATGTTCTATGAGCTAGTACATGGTCTATTTTGGAGAAAGCCTCATATATCCTGAGAAGAATGTATATTATGTTGTTGTTTGGTGAAACACTCTGTAGGCATCTACTAAGTCTGTTTGTTCACAGAATTGATTCAGTTTTGATGTTTGTTAATTTTTTGTTTAGTAGATCTGTCTATTTGTGACAGTGGGGTATTGAGGTCTCCCATTACAATTGTGTTACTGCTTATTTGAGTTTTCACATCCATTAATATTTGTTATACAGTTGGATGTGCCAGTATTTGGTACATATATATTTATGATTGTTACCTCTTCCTCTTGGAGTGTTCTCTTAACAAGTGTGTAGTGAATCTATGTGTATATTTTGTTCAGTGTTGCTTGAAGTTCACATTGTCTGTAAATAGAATAATGATCCCTGCTTTTTTCCAGGTCCCTGTCACATAGAGTATTGTTTTCCACCCTTTGACTTTCAGTCTATGAATTTCTTTTTGAGTTAAGTGTGTTTCTTCTATGCAGCATATAGTTGGATCTTACTTCTTGATCCATTCTGCCAGTCTCTTTCTTTTAACTGGTAAATTGAGACCCTTTGCATTGCTAGTTATAACTGACATACTTTGACTTATCCTTGTCATATGATTTTCCTATTGTTGGCTCCCTTTCTTTCCCTTCTATTTAATTGCTCTCCTTGCTGGTGGTCTCATTCTGTCAAAGTTCTTGGAATTGTCTTCATTGTCTTTTTCTAGAATATCCTTTAGAACTCTTTGGAGTGCTGGTTTGATAGTCATAAATTTCTTCAGGTGTTCCTTATCATTGAAGTACTTATTTCTCCATCAGTTTTGAAAGGCAGTTTTGTGGGTGTTATGACTTGTGTCTAGATATCTCCACAAAGTTACATGAAATCATAGGTGAAGCTTTTTCAGAGGTGTCTGAATCTGGAGTGTGTGATTGATTCATGGTACAATTCTGGGATTAAGGTTGTTAGGATTAAAAGTAGGTGATTACTAAATCAATCTTCTGATTGGTTTGGTACCACCCTATCCTCATAGCCTCAATAAAATATAAGGGACAGAAATAGGCTTATCTTGTCTTTCTTGCTTTGCTACCTTCTACAAGCCCACCATGAACCATTTCTCCTTTGTGATGTCTGTCTCCATTGCTACCTTGCCCTGGAGCCAGCTGATTATGGACTGAAATCTCTATGAACTGTGAGTTAAATGAAACTTTTCACCCTGAACTTGTGGGTATTGGGTTTGAAGTGCTTCACAACAAGCTCTCCTTGACTTAAGGGTTTGTGTTGAGAAGTCTGCTTTAATTCTTATAGGTTTTCCTTTATAGGTGATTTGTTTATTTTCTCTAGCAGCTTTTAGTATCCTGCTCCTGTGTTGAATTTCTGGAACCTTGGCTATTACATGCCTTGGTGTACTTTTTTAAAAAAAAATCTTGGGGTCCCGCAATTCAGCACGAACCAGGAATCGGCGCAACCCTCAGGGGAACGCCCGGCCAGCCTCGCAGGACACAGAGGTATGCAGCCCAGCCCAGATCAGCCCGGGATCCCAGAGCTGCTCACCGGGGACTGACCAACATAGCTGCAGGGACTTGGAGAGCTTGCGCTCCCCACACCAGAGCGCCGAGTGTGTGCGAGCTCCATACTTCAGTGGAGCCGCGTGTGCGTGCGCCACCCCAGAGCTCGCCAATCCCCCCCCACGCCGGGTTTCTCCTGGCACTGTCGGCCTGGGACTTACCCAGGCTTGCCCTGGCAAACAGTTGTCATTCTGAACTTGCAGACAGACCCGGGCTCTGGGCAGCGTCAATCTGGGGTACTCAGCCTAGCTCCCTGGGACCAGGAGGCCTCGGCCCCCCACCCAGTTAAGGCGGAGGCTCCACCCTCACACCCGGGAGGCTGCTCTCCCTTGTGCGCAGGACCCAGCTCAACCGGGTCCCGTGATTCAGCACGATCCAAGAATTGGCGTGACCCTCAGGGGAACACCCGGTAAGCCTCGCAGGACACAGGGCCACATAGGTTCTAGAAGAAAATGACAAAACGAAAGACCAAGAGGCAGTCTCTGTCCCCCAGTCCACAAAGAACAAACCCAGGAGACACTGAAATGGAAGACAGTGGGAGTCACACAAAGGGACTTTCTGAAATGATAGAAAATGCAATAAAAAAAAATCATGACTACTTGGAGTTCTATATGCCTTGCTTATCTGTATCTCAAAATCTTTTTCCATGTTTTGAAAATTTTCTGCTATTACTTCTGTGAACAGGTTTTTTAAAAAATGCCCTTTGTGCTAGCTTCTGATTCTTCATTGATTCCAATTGATCTTATAATAATTTTCTTTACATTGTCTAACAGCTGTTAGATTGATTTTTTTTATGGTCCCTTGCTAATTTTTTGTATGGTTCCTTTTGATCCTGCCTCTTCAACTTATTAGGGAAGAAAGGCTTCTCATTGTTTTGCATGGTATCCAGTTGTTTGGTGTTGGACTTTAGTACTTTTTATGACCCCCAGACACTCTAGGTGTTGGCATACAAACAAGATCAATTGATTACAACAACTATGTCACCTCAGCTAAAGTAGTATAATTAATAATAATGTTAGCATCAAGCACAGAATAGAAAATGATCAACTGTGATAACTATTAATTTGCCACCTTTAACCATAGGTATAACTTTTATAGTTATATAATAAGATCTAAGACAAACAAGAAAATTATATATCATAAATATCCACTCAGTAGAGCAATTTACCCTAAAGGAAGAAAATTTAAAAGTAATAAGAGGGAAAAATAGAGAAATACAAGAAGAGTAAGAGATTAGAAGCAAGGCTGAAAGACAAAGTAAGATTATCCAAGTCTTGGGAAAATGGTGAAAAAGACAGGAGGGAAGGAAAGAAGGAAAAAACAAAAATAAGAACAAAAGAAAACAAAAACTGATAACAATGTTCACACACAAAAAATAAAAAGAAACAATAAAATGTCTAAACAACAACAACAAAACAAAATCAACCAATAAAACAAATAAAAGCAAAAGCAAAGAAAAAAAATTCTCTGTGATTTGAAGCCTATGATTACCTCCTTAGGCCTATAGTTTTGTGGTAGTGTCTGCTTTAGTGACTGTTCTTGCTGGTAGACAAAGGAGGCATTCAGAGCCTCGGTCTGTGCTGGATAAACCCAGCAAGCATACATTAGGGTTAGTGCAGGGTACCCATACTGACACTTTCAGATTCATAGAAGTTTGGGTTGAACCTGGCCGCTGGTTGTGGGGTTAGGGCTTAAGTCATTCAGCCTGTAACACTCAGGTGTCTCTAATTGGCATGACATGACTCCCTGACCCTGGATGTCTCCCTCACCCAATCACCATGGGACTTCAACACTGGGAGCCCTGAGATGAACCCGATTCATGGCTGCTCCAAGTCCTGGGTTCAGTTGGCCCCTCAAAATGGCATCTGATCAAGTAGAGCAGTTGCTCGGACTAGAGTCCTCACCGGTAGTGCACAGCATCCACTGCTCCATTCTGGTGCTACATCTCTCCCTGGAGGCCTCTGGAGTCTCCTGCCCTCAATGTGTCTCTGTAGGTTCAGTACTCTCCTGTGCCACAAGGTGGGAGCCAGGGAGAAAGCACAGTATGCCCTCTCATTTTTCTGCATTGAGGTCTGTCTCTTCACTTTGCCTGAGGCCTCAAATTTCCTTTAGATCTTTCCTTAGTCCTGGAAATCCACCTTCCCCTTTTCTTCCCCAAGTTGTAGTTTTTCCAGTGTCTGAATTCCAAATCTTGGAGAGGTTGACTTGTTGCTGCTCACTGCTCTGCCAGACCTTCAAACTTGTTTTTCTTTTTGTTTCTGTTGAGGCTCTTTGGAGAAAGAGCCTAGATTGTATGCTCAGAAATATGCCTGCCATCTTTTTATTGAACATGTGATTATGACCTCGAACTGAGGGTGCTTAGGTATATGCCTTCCTCCACATGTGATGAGGCTTCCTAATGTTTAAGTCTAAGGCTCTCCTCACTTGCTACAAGTAGCAAACTTTTCCCCACTGCTTTATCTACTGGTTGTGCGTGTCTCCTCTGTGCTCCATAAAAGACAAGCTCATTGCATTTTCTATAAAATAGGAGGGAAAATTGTGTAAATTCCTCTACTTCACTGTACTTCTTTGGAATTCAGGACTGAGTCCTGCAGGGAGGCCTCTGTCTAACTACATCAATAGATAGATAAGCATACACTTAATGAAAGTGTTTCAAGTTGCCTTTATTGAACACAGGTTATAAAAGCTGGGTATGGTGGCGCATGACTATAATCCCAGCACTCAGGAGGCTGAGGCAGGAGGATTGCTGTGAGTTAGAGGCCAGCCTGGGCTACAAAGTGAGTTCATGGCCAGCCCAAACTACATAGCAAGACCCTGTCTCAAAAAGACAAAAAACCCCACAAAAAACAAAGACCAAAATAAAACAATACAAACATAGGTTATGCAGGTTGGCCTTGAACTCTCGGACTTGAGGAATCCTCCTGTGTCTTCTAAGTAGTTGGGACTATAAGCAGCTATCATGCCT
This sequence comes from Dasyprocta punctata, assembly GCA_004363535.1. Taxonomy (NCBI): domain Eukaryota; kingdom Metazoa; phylum Chordata; class Mammalia; order Rodentia; family Dasyproctidae; genus Dasyprocta; species Dasyprocta punctata. The sequence continues at coordinate 32,735 of RJWM01009062.1, forward strand.
ATCTTAAGGGAGACTTTAGTTTGGATAACATTATTTTCTGAGCTGGGTGTGTTAATGTGCATCTGTAGTCCCAGGTACTCATGAGGCTGGGCCAGGAGGATTGAAAGTTCAAGGCTAACCTGAGGAATTTACTGAGACCTGGTTTCAAAACAAAAAAAGGGAGGCCTGGGGATGCAGCCCAGTCCTGCAGTGCTGGCCTAGCATGGGAAAAACCCTGACTTCCATCCCCATTACCACAAAACAAAGAAGAAACATTGTTTTCTGGAACATACATTAGGAAGGGAAAGATGTATCTTTAAAAGCATCTTATTATATGACACATGCATACTCATGTTTGTAGCACTACAACTCATAAAAGCTAACTAAATCCTAGAAGTAGTCTATATGTCTACCAACAGATAAATGGATAACAAGAATGTGGTCGTTACAAACAACCAAATACTACTCTGCCATAAAATTGAGTCATTTGTAGGAAAATGGATGCATCTTGAGACCATAATGTTAAGTGAAATAAGGCCGACACACAAGCTTAAATATTGCGTGGTTTCTCTTATCTGAGAAATAGAACAAATTATAAGTAAAGAGCAAAGTAAAAGATACATAGTAGGAAACAGGAAAATAGCTCTTTCTCAGATGCGGAGGGGAGCAAGAGGTGGAGGGAAAGAGAGAGTAAGGGAAGGGGCTGAAATGGGATGTGTTACACAAACGTGCAACTCCACACAAGGAATGAAAACATTATGTCCTGCAAACATGTACCAATAGAAAAAGCTCACAAGAAAAATATGAGGCTTCAGATTACAAAAACATATTTGGGAAAGAAGGATAAAAGCTGGGTGATGAGGAACTTGTAATTCCTGGGCATGAGATCACCACATGGAATGGAGCCACACCAGTGCTGGGATCAGTTACTAAAGATAAATTTACCAGCGGAATTTAGAGACGTACCTAACTCCTGGTGAGTTGGTTGACTGAGTACAAAAGGGAAGACAAACTAACAAGAAAGTGACACAAATTGTGCAATTGCTGGTTATTGCTACCTGTAATAACTACAATGAAATTAAAAGGGATTACAGGGGCAAGTTTGATTCCAGACCAACCCAGCTTTAGCTCAGAGATCTGGTCACCAGCCCTAAAGGTACTCCCCACTTCCACCACCAAAAACTGTTCAGGGACAGCATAAAGTATGTCTAAGAAGGTGACCAAAATGGGGGAAGAGCAAAAACAGTCAACAACAAACGATGGAAACTAGAGGGTGTAATGTGAAGGCACTGTTTCATTGTAGATTTGTACACTTGTAGATGTGTAGATTGGTATCACCAACTTACTAAAATGCCTTCATGAAAATGGATTCTGAGAGTAATTAGTATAAGAACACAAAAGAGAGTGTTGGGTAATTGCAGGACCTACACTGAGTGTGGTGCAACCACAGATGAATGTACATGGTCCGGGCGCATGGAGAGTTCCCCCTGAACAGGAGCTGCTGTCAGCATTTTCCCCAGTGGCTGAGAATATCAGCTCAGCCAGTGACTTTCAGCCGGACTCTCCTCACCTGTGAGCCTGCGAGACTGGCTTTGTGCTGATGGGGATGTTTGTGCACTGCCCAGGTGCTTTGCTCAGGCCATGTCAACGCTGTGGGCCAGGGCACTTTTGCCAAGGGCACTCATGTCCCCTACCTGTGCTACCAGCATAAGCTGCTGTCAGAGGCCCTTCCTTGCACTCCCAGCTGGCTCCCATAGGGCCTGGAGATGCTAATGAAACATTAGGGAAATTAACAAGAAAATTGTTTCAGGAAGTTATCAGAGACCCGGCCTAGATCCCCAATCTCTCTAATGAGTGTACAGTGAATGCTTGAATAAATCGGACAAGTGGTATGATTTTAGGGCTCCAGGAGGATCAAAGACCTTTGCAGAGTTCTTGACTCTGAGGCTATGATGAGGGCTAAGACAAAGAGCTTCTCTGGGCTGCACGTATTTATTTCCATAACAAACAAAGAGAGGGGATACTGAGGAAAGCACAGGAAATGAGCAGGACCTTGGGAGTCACTTCAAAGACTTCTCCAAGTAGTAAATTGTGCCAATTAAGGAGAACTGTCTTATCTCCATAATGACATTTATGGTGGGAAACAAGACTGTAGGAGTGAGACGCCTGCAGCTATAGTCTCTATCTACTTAATTGATTGTGGAGCCAAAATGTCTTCAGCTGTGGCCTTATTTTGCCCTTTGAGGTATCTCTGGCCTCACAGGCCACTACAGGCCTCAGCCAGGACCAGTGATTCATAGAGGTTCACTTACTATGAATCAGCCCCATCACCAGGTCAGGGGCCTAGGCCTAGGGCAGGCTCACAGATAAACACAGAAAGCCAATTAGTTAATTTTAAGTCCTGCTCAGAACCCCTTCGTAGTGGTCTCCAACAAGAAGTTGGAAAATTTTAAATGCTTACTTAAAAAACTGTGTATATACTTTAACCTCACATATATGTATATGAGGTTAAAGTGAAGGTCTTAACATACTATCAAGCACTGGATGTACAAAAGAAAGCCTGCAGGTCCCCAAACATTACGGAGTCTGAGGCAAACCAGCTCGTTCTATTTATACGAGGACTTAGAGGTCACTGTGAGGGTTGTTGGCACATGGAGAAGCCAGATGTCCCTTCACTTTTCCTTATACCTAGACAACCTCTTCTTTTTCATCTCACAGCTAACCTAAACATCTCTGGGAGGTCAGGGGACCCCTGCTTTACATGCGGCTGCTTTGTAAATTAAACTTTCCCCTTTTGCAAAAGTTGTCACCTCAAGCAGAAGTTGGCAAACTGGGTGGTCAGGGATGGCACAGGAGGCAGCAGTCAAACTCAGCCTTGTTCAGGAATCGGAGCTAAAACCCTGAAGGACACACTTCAGCGTTTTTAGGTGTGCTAACTAAAAAGGCGTGTTATGAGGAAACATGTTTCTAAAAATTATGAAACACTGCTATAAAACATTTAAAAATCGCTTACTCTCCTGATGTTCACTAAAAATTAGGCTTCAGAATTATAAATTCTAATTAATCTATCATAATTAAAATTATAGATAATAAGGGAAATAAGAAAAGTAAGATGTGTGTTTTGGTGAGAAAAGTTATAAGGAAAGCACAAAGATGTGAGTTTTTTTGTTAATAAGTAATTTTGAGTTGGCTATGGTGGTGCACACCTGTAATCCTAGCACTTGGGATGCTGAGGCAGGAGGATTGAAAGTCCTAGCAAAGCCTGGGCCATTCTGATTTAGCAAGACCCTGTCTCAAATTAAAACATTAGGAAATGGAACTGGTGATGTAGGTCTGTGCAAAGGCCTTAGGTTCAATCTCCAGGATGAAAAAAAAAGTGATTTTGCATAGTTTGGAGGTTGTTTTAGAATAGAGGAAAGAATGTGTGAATAAAACTGAAATTGTTAAGGTATGTGATTTGAAATTTATAAGATTGATCAAGTCAAACTTTGTGTAACTTATCTAACAAAACAATGCTGTGCCATCAATTTGGAGAAACAAAGTAAGTATTTCTGGGGATAAATTCAGCACTGGGCATGGACTCGTGGAAAGCCTGCACAGCCGTCTCCACCCTCCATGCTCCTGTTATTACATCTACTCCCCAACTCACAGAAGGAGTGAAACATCCAAATTAGGGAAAACACTGTGGTGAGTGTTCTAAAGCTGCTAAAGTGGTTTATAACTGATGTTCAGCTTGTGAAACCCACACTGTGGGAAAACAAAATTTCAGATACATGTGTGCTACTTGTCAGGCCATTTGAACATTTCTGGAAGGATTTCATTCAACTGCCATTTTAGCACTTGTTCTCTGAAGGCATGGACACTTTGGTCTCCAGGAAGGTCAATGATACAAGAATAGATAAAAAATTATTCTCTTGTGGGGTATTCCTGGAGAAATCTCTGGGGATAGAAGTACTTGTTTTACTGGACAAGTTGTAAAACATTAAATAAAGTACACAATACAGTTAAGAAAGCTAGGTTAGCTGAATGCCTTGATTGAGATCAGATTCATTCTCACTGGAAAACACAGATGGACCCCTTATGAAATACTTATGGCAGGCCTATGCTGCTGATCACAGGCCTTCAGCTTCCCTAGACCCTGTCCTGACCAGATGCTGCAATGCTGCAAGGCTGTGGAGCATCCTGTCAAAGTGTATTTTCATCAGGTCACAGTTGTCCATGAGCCACCAAATGAGGACAATCACACCCTCCATGATCTAAGATGGTACCTCATGGAAACGATGTCAGAGAAAGGTTTCCCTCGAGTTCTGCTAGAACAGACAGTAACAAGTTCTTCTTACCACCTGCACTAGAGCAGAGCTTCGGTGCCTCCAACCCTGAGTCTGCAGCTCTCAGCTCACCCCCACAAACTCTTGGAACTGTCTACACATTTTACCTGAATGGGAAACTAGGTAGAGCAGAATGCACCCTACACATGGAGAGCTTCCCCGGGATCATGAGTGAAGCCTTCTCTGCCGTTAGGAAACTCTCACATCTTTTAATGTTTCCTTGCCTTTGCCTACCACTTTCCTTCACTGGGTAATACTGTCATTATAATGTCACAACCAGTCCCTTTGGCTAACTTGGTGGAGCCCTGGATTCGTCATGACAAATACAGGTCTTTACATAACTACAGGGTTGCTTCAGCACACTCACTGAGCAACTTTAGAAACATCCCTAATGTTACAGTTGCTCAAATTGTACTTGTGATGAGATTTTTCTTTTGTACTGGGAATTGAACTCAGGACCTTGTGCTTGTCAGGCAGGCACTGTGCTGCTGAGTTATATCCCTGACCCTAGGAGTGAGATTTCTAAATGCATTTGGCCTCATTATAGAATATATGGATGAGGATCAATAAATCTATTACAAAACAGGTTGCAGCAAAAGCTCCAAACAATTTCTTACAAACTGGTTTATGTGACAGTGTGGCAGAAAAACCATTATCAGACTAAATGGAAGACTGTTTTCACCGAGGAGTTAGAAGGCAACTGCTGTGAGTTCGAGACCGGCTTGGGCTACAACACGAGCGCAAGGCTGGCCTGAGCTACACAGTGCGACCCTGCCTCAAAAAACCAGGGCTGGGAGTTTGGCTCAGTGGCTTAAGCGCCTGCCCTGGCAGGCATGAGGTTGTGAGTTCAATCCCTGGTGCTGCAAAAAAAAAAAAAAAAGAAGGCAACTGCTTATCACACTAGCAGGCTGGTGGGAATAAGTTCCAAATCTCCAGCCACAAGTCAGTTGTCAGTTTAGAGTTCAGTTTAAATACAATTTGCAAGCAGGAAGTACAAGACTGATGGCAGGTTATCACATGATTGGTTGTGTGCATTAAGTTATATGTTATCAAGCAAGCTAGTTCTAAGTAGATTCCTGGGAAGGAGGAGAGGGGGCTTGAGTGGAGCAAGTAGAATTAACTGTGTCCTTGACTGGGCCAGTCTGTCCCAAACATGAAATCCCTGAAACAATTTGGAAACAATATATATTTTTTAAGAAGGGAAAAGCACAAGCCTTACAGCTGGACACAGTCAAGCTGACACAGCATGTCATCAGGGAGAAGCAGCTGGATGCAGTGGGCTGACTGAATTTAGCAGGCCAGCTACATGACAAGCAGCAGGAGCATAGTCCCAGTCACTAATTGATTTTTAACTTTTGCTATAAAATGTCTGTAAGTTTACTATTCTATGACTATGCCTTACAACAGTATTCCAGCACTTTTCAAACCAGTAATCACTTATTTGATGACAATTTCATGGTCAGCTGTATGCATGGGTAAACAGTTCTCAATGCATGGAAGATGAAAGGCCAGTGTGGGCTGTGAATTTACTTTTTAATTAGTGTGTGTGTGTGTGTGTGTGTGTGTGCGTGCACACACACACGCACTATTGGGGATTGAACACAGGGTCTTGCACATGCAAGGCAAATATTCTAGTACTGAGCCTTATCCACTGTACTACTGGGCTAGAAATTTTCATAGTAACTTTGTGGTTTCATAATCAAATGCAGAACATTTGTTCATTCTTCTTAACCTACCTCACAGATTAAAGAGAGCATTGCCAGGGAGCATTGGCTCTTTTGGGTGAGGATTAGTTGTTGAGCCTTTTTTATCTCCCATCAGTTGGACGGTGTATCAGTTAGGGTTTACTAGAGGAAACAGAAATTACAAAGATATACAAAGGTATAGAAATTATAGGATAGGCTTACGATGGTCAGCCACAGAGTCGGATGAGGAAGCGTGCGGAAGTTGTTTGCACGCTGGAGGCCGAAGGACTCTATCCAAGGTCTGGGGTTCACACCAGTGTTCTGTGCAAGTCTGCACCAGCAGGCTGATGGGTCTGCGACGGAGAGCAGAAAGGTCTTTGCTGGAGGGCTGAAGAGTCTACGCCAGAAAGCAGAACAGTCTACGCTGGAGCCGAAGAGTCTACGCCGGAAAGCAGAACAGTCTACGCTGGAAGCCAGGAGACGATGTCCAAACCAAAGGCAAAGACTGGAGCTCCTCCAAGGAATGGAATGGAATTGTCCTTCCTCCTTCTCTTTACACCATCTTGGTGATGACCCACCGTAGGGCGGGTCTTCTACACCCTAGGGTGTAGAATTCCTAAGCTCTTTTAGTTAGGCCTCTCAATGTTTCAAGTTGACATAATCAATCAACCACTACAGACAGTAATTAGAAATCTATCCCACACAATCACATTAAACTGTATAGAAGGCTCTCTTGCAAAAACTTTGGTTGAATAATAAATAAAAAATTCTATTGCTAAAGTTGTACTAGATAATAGTGTTGCTTAAAACCACCCACTGGCCAAACAGGGATGATTTGGCTCGGGTGCTGGCAATGTTTCTTGCACATGAAGAGACAATGTGTTGGGTATCTGAAAGATGCAGTTGTAAGAAATCCAGCAACAGGCTGCTTGGTTAAAACCAGTGGACTCTCTTTATCTGATTCTTCCTTTAGTCTGTTTGACTATAGTGAGTTTGGCTCATGGTGACTTCAGCTAAAGAGTATAGTCCAAACTCTTGGTCTTAATTCTTTTAATAGTCATAATAGTAGTTTCCTTGATATGTGATGCTATGATTTATATTCCTATTGCCCCACCAAGTGTCATGTAATCATGGTATAGATGTGGCTGAGTCTAGCATTCATGATTGATTTGTTGTCTGGTGCTGGGATTGATGGTGTGAGTGTGGCACCTGCCCAGGGGTGCAGCTGACATACAGTGTAAGGGTAGGAAGAAGGCGTATCTTCTCTCTCTTGCTGGTTCACACCTCACTGTTTTGCGGCTGCCATGAATGGCTGCCCACTCACCCCACCCCAATACCCTTCCTTGGAGCCAGCTGAGTACAGACTGAAACCTCCAAGAACTGTAAGAAATAAACCTTTCCTTGCCTAATTTTGGGCATCAGTTGTTTGGTCTCAGCAATGAAAAAAAAGTAACCAAGACCTGTGGTATTCTCTCAAAATTTTAAAATGTTTATGCACAGTTATCCATAGAGTGTCAAATGGTCTCTTTTCCACTGGAATGATAAAAACACAAAATATGGTTGTGATGATATCGTAAGCTTCGAGTGACACGTTGAGATCAGAAACTCAAAATGACGGCACTGAGATTAATGTGAATGCCCTATGCTGTGGTCAGACTGTCACAGAGGAGAGAGCCCCACCAAAGGGTTAGATTAAGGGAGGCCATGATCATTGTTTCATACTGAATTCCTGCAAAGACCAGACCAAACCAGAATGGAGCTGTTTATACTGTCGCACTATCAAACTGAAATTTAAAGAAGCGGATCCTCATGCAGACTGTCAGTTTTCCTGAAAAGCAGATGGCCCAGTCTACCTGAGTCGACATAATGAGGAACCAGTCTCTGTTTTAACCCTAAGTGCCCTTTCCCTCCCAAAGTAACCTGAAGTAAACTGACAAAGACTAATCAGGATTTTTTCTACTCTATTTCCTTTTTACAAAAACTACTGCACTGCTATTTCTGACAGGATTTGAGGTCAATTAAGTTCATTTATGAAAATGACAGAGGTTGATATTAATGCTCAAATCTTTGATCAAATGAACAAGGAGTTGTTCAACTGAACTAAATTTGCTTAAGAAGCCTCTGTACATGTTTTTAAGTTTGGCCTAAATGTATGTTTGTACATTCTGAATTGCAGCCTAAGCTCATACATAAACAGAGATTAACCTACTTCTTTTTTTCTGGGGAGAAGGGAGTAATAGCCAAATCTTAGCCAATCATGGAAGGTCAATTGTTTAAGCCACGTTTAAAAAGGTACATGGAAGCTGTATCCACCTGGCTGCTTCTGAAACTCACGCCCATTCTTTTTTATGTTGCTTCATTTTTCTGGCTATGAACATATTGTACATAGGTCAGAAGGAAGCATCGTGGTATTTTTCAAAGGATAAAATAAAATAAACATCAGATAAAAATACCATATTAACCCCAAAGCTCACAAAACAAAGGTAAAAAGAGACAAATGAGATTACATCAAATTTAAAGGCTTCTGCATAGCAAAATAAACAACAGAATAAAGAGATGACATAAAGGATGGGAGAAAATATTTGCAAATTATACATCTTTAAGAGATTAATATTCAGAATATATAAGGAACTCAAAATTCAATATCAAAATAGAAAAGCATTCTGATTTTATTTATTTTTTCTCCCTGGTGAGCAAATTTAAGTTCCATCTGACCCAAGAATGAGGCATGCAGACCTGACGGAGCACCTGACGGAGGCTACTGCTAACCTTTTTCCCATTTCTGACTAGTGGGAGGCTTTTGTTGTTGGTGCTTTCATACACCAAAGCACTCATTTCCTGAAGACTATGGAAGCCTCTAACCACTGAAAAGAAAGAGCGTAAGGTTGCAGAAGTTTGTACACAGGGAGAGAGAAAAAGGAGGGAAAAAGAGATAGACTGTGCTTCAGAGGGCAAGGAGTTGAGGGAGGTGGGAAGAAAGCTGAGTTGTCTTTGACTGGACTTACCAAAGTCACTCCCAGGATGCCTATTTTACCACCTGGGTGACTTGCCAGGAGAAGTCACCCGGCTGACTTGCAGAGGTCCCTGAAGTTGAGATTAGGTGGGTTAAGACCTATGCTAAACATAGAATGCTTGGAGGTCTCTGACTCCCATCAAGAATTTTCAGGACATGTCAGTAAGAGACACAGGACGATTTATTAGGCAAAGATTTTAGGGTACACTCAAGAGTGGAGCATGGGCACTCAGAGAAATGAGAGGCAAACATTCTGATTTTAAAATGGCCATAGAATCTGGGTATGGTGGTGCATGCTAGTAGTACCTGTACTTGAGATGCTGAGGCAGGAGGACTAATGTGAGTTCAAGGCCAGCCTGGGCTACATAGCAAGACCCTGTCTCAAAAAATAATACATACGTACATACATACATGCATAAAATGGCAATAGACCTAGACAAGTGTTTCTTAAAAGTAGACATACAAATGACCAAATATATGAAAAGATACTCAACGCTGATCATCAGAGAAGTGTAAATCAAAACAATGATATACAACCTCACCACAGTTAGAACGGCTATTATGAGAAAGACAGGATGGCAAAGAGGTAGAGAAAAGGGTAAACTACCACTCTGCTAGTGCAATGTCAGGTAGTGCATAGCCATGTGGGACAGTGTGGAGGTTTCTCCAGAGTTATACATAGGTCAGGATCACCAACATTTCCACAGAACTCAGTGTAATCATTACTTTAGCATTCACTCCTCCTACTGAAACTGCAATTGTTCCCCAACTCATGATTACCAATCTGAAGTGCAGCTTCTGGAACCTAATTAAGAGTGGGACCTGGACTCCTCAGGAACACTGTGGCTTGCTTCTCCCCTCCTTCCTCCCACTGATCTCACTGTGCTGTGCCAGATGGCTGTGACACTTAGTTGGGAAAACCCACGACCAGGGCTAGAAGGCACTACAGCCAGACTTTCAGCAGGCGTTCTGAGCTCAGGCTCCACTGTGCTGGGGTAGGAGCCAACAGCCTCTCCAAGAGCTGCTGGGCAGGCCCTGAACCAGGTGAGCTCTGTGGAGGAAGAAGGTGGCCCTGTGGGTCAGGCCCAGGACCCCATGCCCTAAGGCAGATCTTGCCACAATATCCAGCAGGGGAGACCTGGGCCTGAGTGCCTCACAGACAGCACCTTCAGCTGCCAGAGCTCCACAGCTGCGTGGGACCTCCACTCACCGGCCCTAGGCCATGGGCATCACAATCCACCTCAGGTGACCCGTGACCCTGACCAGCCCTACCGCAGCCAGAGATCTCTGCCTTTCCTCAGCCCTGCTGCCCCCATCACCCAGGTGTGCTCTCTGGGAGGCAGACTGGACCTTCCCCAGGGCTTCCTGCTCAGCAGGTCGTGTACAGGCACACGGTCTAGGTCCTGGGGACGTACGGGGCCCAGGTGGCCCTGGTCTTCAAACTGCAGGAGTCTCTCCTCGGCCTCCCCTTCAGCCTCCAACTGCCCAGCTCTACTGCTGCAGACACCATCCTCACTTTCTCTCCCAGCGTCTACACAGTGAGCCCCACAACAAAACTGGGTGTGGATGCCTCCTGACCCCAGAGGACTGCCCAGCCTGTCATGGACCCTCCCCCAGGGCCAAACCCGTCCTGTCACAGGGGCAGCTGGTGTGGGGACTTGGGAGGACCCAGTGGGGGTGACAGCCCCTCCCAGGCTCCCCTAGGAGGAGACCTGATTGCAACAGAGTCCCAGGGGCTCTGGCTTCTAGTAGGTTCTAGTAGGTTCTTCCTGTCTTCAGCTTGAGTAGCTGTGCCTTGCCTCATCACCACCATCTCTCTCCTTGCAGCCCATGTCAATCCTGGAAGCGCATCCTGGGCGTGCTTTTCCTGGCACTCATCTTTCCCTGTGTTTCCCTGCACTTTAACACTGGATGGACTCTTGCATCTCAAAAGCCAGACATGCCTTGGCCCAGGTTTGCCCGTGAGGAGGTGGCTCTCTCCTTCCCTGGACAAAGTACTGTGCCTGAGCTGGGTGGGTGGGCACGTCCTGTCGGCAGGGCCCTGGCCTCCACTGGGGCTCAGCAGTCCCCCCACTGTCTGCCCTTTTCTCCTTCTCCCCTCCAGGTTTAACTGGTCCCACCTGTCCCCTCCTACGCTGCAGCCCAGATCTCTGGGCCTCGGCACTGAAAGTACCACAGAGGGCAGAGCACACTTTACCTTAGAGGGGCACAAGTTCATGATCTTTGGGGGCTCCATCCACTACTTCCGCGTGCCCAGGCAGTACTGGAGGAACCGCTTGCTGAAGCTAAAGGCCTGCGGCTTCAACACTGTCACCACGTGAGTGCTGGCCTGGCCTCCATGGCCTGCCTTCGCGCGGGGTCCTGGCTGGGCCCTGCCCTAGAGCCATCAATCCTCCGGTCTGAGGGCAGAGTGAGTGCACTCAGACCCAGGTCTCCCCTGCTGGATATTGTGGCAAGGCCTGCCCTAGGGCATGGGGGTCCTGGGCCTGACCCACAGGGTCACCTTCTTCCTCCACAGAGCTCACCTGGTTCAGGGCCTGCCCAGCAGCTCTTGGAGAGGCTGTTGGCTCCTACCCCAGCACGGTGGAGCCTGAGCTCAGAGCGCCTGCTGAAAGTCTGGCTGCAGTGCCTTCTAGCCCTGGTCATGGGTTTTCCCAACTAAGTGTCACAGCCATCTGGCACAGAACAGTGAGATCAGTGGGAGAGCTGGTGACCAAACCCAGGATCTTGTACACACTTGGCAAGTGCTGGATGGTGGAGTTTCATCTCCGCCTGCCTGATGAGCTTTCTTTTCAGCAGTATTTAGAAAGGTCTGTTGTTCATGCTAAAACCATGGAGTCTTACTAGTCAACATCAGAAAAAATTAAGGTGGTCTTGTGAAATTCCAACTCCCAATAAGGAAAGAGAAAAAATATTAGCAGAGCGCAATGGTTCACATAATATAACATTTTATGTCTATAATAATTATGTTGAAGTGCCCAGATGTTTAACTCTAGATTGTCTCCTGGGTTAATTGTTTACTGGCTATTTGGGGTTATACTTATACTCTCACCTTTTTTTAATGCTAACTTTAATTTTTTTAAAAAAGGAAGCACAAAATTTGTCCTCACACATCTGCACCACTAGCAGCCATCCTGCTGGACCAGAGAAACGCATGCGTGCTATGGAATCCTAGGCCCTTCTCCTGCCTGTCCTCCACTGCCCTCTAGTGGCAGAGCCTAACGCTGTGCTCCCTGTAAAGGAGAAGCTTTGAGGCCTGTGTGTTAACTGCAGGGGGCATTTGAAGCTGAGAGGCAGTAATTGAGAAGTGGCTCATTTCACGTGCCTAGGATTTAACCAGAAGTACGACTGAGTTTTTTTAGGGGAGAGTGGCAATCGAACCCATGACCTCATGGACACAAGCACTCTTTCACCACCACTGAGCTCCATCCCTCCCCATAGGTATTGAGCTCTACTGAGACCTGATGATTTATCCGTTATGAGGATTACACAGCCTTTCTCCACTTTTCTTCTGAAGTGGTGAATAACTGACAATTTTCCTGATATTCAACCAACTTTACATTTCTGAGGTTAACTCTATTAAAAGGTATGACATGCACAGGTCTATACACACAAAGATTAGGAGAGTGATTTACTAGTGTTTTTTAAATTGTGATCATCTATGATTATGAGCAAAATTGATGCTGAATTTTATTTTTCTTCATGTTTTTTCAGTTTTGATATCAATCTTTTTTTTTTTTTTTTCGCGGCACCAGGGATTGAACTCACAGGCTTCACGCCTGCCAGACAGGCGCTTACGCCACTGAGCCAAACTCCCAGCCCTAGTTTTTTGAGGCAGGGTCACACTATGTAGTTTGATATCAATCTTATAAAAAACTTGTATAGTGAATATCTTTCTACTTACTCAAAATGTTTTGTACAATAATTAACTTTATACTGAATGTTTTTAAAAACTCACCTGCAAAATTCTGTGATTGCTATCTTTTGTGGTTTTGAGGTGAAAACTTTTGTACTTTCAATGGCTATAAAGTCACATTTTCCACTTCTCCTGAGTATAACCTACTTTTCTCTTACATACTTTTTCCTTTCCTATTTCCTTGGATTGTCTGAGTTTTAAAACTTTTTATTTCCTGAACACACTAGAAGATATCTAGAAGTTTATTGTGTTGTGTACATGGGCTGTCATTCATTTTTCTTAATCTTATCTAATTTTCAGTTTTTTAAAATAATTATTTCATAGCTTTTTAATCATCTCCATGCCATTTGGTTTTTACTTTTTCTTTTTTAAACTTTGTTTTAAAGAGAATAAAACCAAACAAAATAAAACAGAACAAAACCAATAAAAAAAAAAACCAGGGTGACACAAGACTTTAAAACAATATGAAATCAATAATCATTATCATAATGCCTCTTGTCTTTAAAATAGCTGTAGATACCTTCAGACGTAGTAAAAAGCAAACAAAGCAGAACAGAATAGAACCAATAAAAACAAAACAATGAATGCAATAAAGAATTTCAAAACAATAGTAAATTCAAAATGGCTACCATAATATATCTTGCTATATTTGAAATAGCTGACCGTGCCATCAAATATAATAAAATCAAACAAAACAAAACAGAATAAAACCCAACTCAATAAAACACTTAAAATGATACAGGACTTCAAAACAAGATAATTGGGAATTAACAATGGCTACCACCTTCAGAAGGAGATTCCCCCATAGATGTCACACTGTGTACTGTGATGCTCTGAATAGATGATCAGACCACTGGCCCTAGACCTACAAGGTCAGTGAAACACCAAACACCACAAGCATCAAATTGAATTTCACCTCAATACCTATCATCGCAGCCTGTGTTTCTTCACATCAGCCAGTTGCTTATGAGGGTGGGGATGGGGGCTTTGCTCTTCTTGTTTCCCAGTCCACGCGCCAGAAGGGGCTATGGTCTGACTGTCCGCCAGTGGAGGTGGCCCACGCATGGCACTAGTTTGCAGGGAGGTCTTGGTTCTTGTTAACTTCTTGTTCTCGTCCCCTGCAGTCCGCAAATGGCGCTGACTCAGGGAAAAGGGTGGGGTCTGGCTGTACCCTCGGTGGCAGCGGCCCGCGCATGGGACTGTTTTGCAGGAAGGGCTTGCCGTTTGGTTTTATATTTCACAATTTCTTCATGCTATATAAATTTCTGCCTCATTTATTTGACTAACTGTTTTCTTACTTCTTTTTTTTTTTCACTTTTCCTCCTGCTCTTCTTCCTTTCTCTTTCCTCTTTTGCCTTCTTTTTTTCTTTGCCTCTTGTCATTTGAGCTGTGTATTTAGCTCACTTTTCTCTAGGTCTTTCTGTGTTCGAGAATTCGTTCAGCAATATAAACACCCCATTTCAGCATTACTTTGGTGATGTCTCCTACTATAGATCTTATGATGCTTTTGAGTCATTTAGTGCCAAATGTTTCATGTAGTTTATTGTATTTTCTTCCTTGACCTTTTAGAAATTAATTACAAATAATTATTTAAAAAATTTTGGGGAGTGGCTGGGAATCAAACAGGACATGCTTTCTGCTTTACTCACCTTAATTTTTCTTATTTTAACTCACAGTTTATAATTTAGTTGCTCTTATCACAGACAATGTGATATGGATTATTAGAATTTGTGGAAATGTCCTTAGAGCATGTGGATACTTTATGGTTGTTGCATCATTTTTGAACAAGAGTGTAAGGCATCCATCTGTTATTACTAGGCTCTTAGTATACACATTAGGTCCCACCTTTTCATTGTGGTGTTGAAATCTATATCCTTACAATTTTTTGCTGCTGATTATCTTAGTTTCTCAGTAGGGTATCTTCAATCATCCCACTCTGATGGTAAAATTGAATTATCTAGTTCATCTCTAGTCTGTCAGCTTATCTTATATGAAGCCATGTTATTAAGAGCAATGAAAGTCATGATAATGTATTTTCTGTGTAGATAATTTCTTTTATTTTCATTTCAGGTCATTCATTATTTGTGACTTTAACATAAGACCCATTTTCCTGCTATAGATTTTGCTGGAACAACTTTGTCTTTTTTGTATTTTTTGGATATTTTTGTTTTGAGCAAATTTCCATGTCATTCTACTCATTCTTTTCTCATAACATATAGCTGTAAATGGTGCAGTGTATATTGTTTTCATTCCTCCCCATACCCACTGACCTTAAAATACTGTCAGTTCTGCTGTCCTATAACAGACTTATCCTCAAAACCTTTCACTTCACAGAACTGTGTAATAACTGAGAGCCTTTTCTTGGCAGTAGAGAAGCAAAGACAGAAGAAAAAAGAAAAAGACCTTTATTTTGGACATGGGAGGGTGCAGAAGAGTGTAAGATCCCTCTGAGGCAGACAAAGAAGCAACAGGCTTTTATTAGGTTTGATGGGGTGGAGTTTGAAGGGGCAGGGGAATGATGTATTGACAGCTGTTTGGCAAGATGCTGGTGTGCGCATGAAAAGTAGGAAGTTCAATTTTGGTCTTGAAACAAGAATGCAGAAGTCAGTATTGAAGGGACATGCTGTTGCTCTAGGGTCCAGCACCATGCTGGGCAGGTATTAAGTCTGGCAGAGTCCTGTATGAGCAGAACCTATCATTGCCATCTTTTGGTTGTTAGGGGGCCGCAACTCTCTTAGACTGCTTCCAGCTTAATTGGGTCATCATGGTAGTCACAGTAGGGGCTGGCATGGTTGTTGAGATGATGAGTTGTGCCCATGTAGAATCTGGTGCTGGGGTCTTGGCCAGGACAAGGAGTTTTCTGGTAGTGAAGACCCACAATCTAGATTGAAGAAAGCTTGAAAAACAGTTTAAATAGACAAGGAGCTACAAGCAAAAAAATAACAAGGGTCCCACTGGGAGGAGAAGATAGAGGCCCCAGTCTCCTAGGGAAGACCAGATGGAAAAATCTTGATGAGAGGCCTCCTTGGATTTAGAGGCAACATTATTTGTGGATTTTTTTTTACCCTATCCATCATAATACCTGATTGATTAGCAAAATAACAGCATTTTTTTCTAGCATGGCACAGGTGCCCCCTTTTATATGTAATTTATGACATTTTTTACATATCTTTTGATTATACTTTTCTGCTGGATGTTCAAAACCAAGTTAAATTGAGACCTGTACTAATTAAAATTAACCTCTTGCTATCTACCGAGGTCAGTTAAATCTCCTCAGGATTTGTCATGGAACCATGTATAGAGACCCCCAATTTTTGACAGTGTCAGCCATCAGGATAAGTCAAA
This sequence comes from Dasyprocta punctata, assembly GCA_004363535.1. Lineage (NCBI taxonomy): Eukaryota > Metazoa > Chordata > Mammalia > Rodentia > Dasyproctidae > Dasyprocta > Dasyprocta punctata. The sequence continues at coordinate 49,001 of RJWM01009062.1, forward strand.
GCCATTGCTTGACCAAGTTGTTTTTTGTGAAAACTTGGAAGAATTTTTTCTCCTGGTGACTCTTCTTAGGCACACTTATTTATCATCGATCACTTTTCTCTGTGGTTCCACAGTCTCCTTGATCAGAAGACCAGGGACTTCACAGAGCTATGGGATGTTGTTGCAGAGGTTCTCTTATATCCTGGGTCCTCATTAACCTCAGAGGGCTGGAGCCAAAATATTGACTGTCCTCCTAGCCCATCTATCTTTTTAGTTTTTGGTCTTCAAACCTCAGTTGTTGAGCATTCAGAAGAGAAGATTGGTAACATTATAGTGTAATAAGGCGGTAAGCTTAACATTATTACCTTATCTGAATATCAAGCACCTTAGAACATAAAATAGAATCATTATTTTTTATCAACCATGGATGTCCTAGTATTTAAATCCCTATAGAATGTTAGCAGTTACATATTTTACACAGAAAATTTGAAATCAAAACCATATATAATATTGTAGCATGGCAATTATGACATTTTGTAAAAACCTGAATTTCCATTTTGACATAAAATACCCTTTTTAGTCAGTCATCCCTATCTAATATATAAAAAGATATTATTTAACTTTTTGTCATTTGGTGGGATGTATATCACATAAGTTTTTGTTAAAGGCAGAGGTCAGAATCTGAAAGAAAGTCTATCACCATAAACAATCCCTGTTTTACATTTTGGAAGACCTGTAAATCTGGAGGCATGAATACATTTAATCACAGCCACATGAAAACCTCGATTTTTTAGTTTGGTTTTGTACCAAGAGCATCTTTTATGAAAAAAAAGACTTATTGTATTACTTTTACAACATAAAACCCAATCACAACATTTAACATAGTATTTTTGAACAATGAGAGACTCTTAAGCCATGATACATAAACAAGAGTATACATTAAATTTACATAACCAATTTTAGCACCATTTTGACCAGCTGGCAACTCAGGTGGAAGTATGATTTTAGATCTGTAACCCACATGAAATTTTGAACAAATGATCCAAAAAACACAAAAGAAAAAGAAAAAATTGTTGAGCTCAAATAAAAAACAGCTGTTTGTGGGTATGACAAACCAAGAAACATACATAGACGATCTGTGCAGATTGGGTAGACACAGAAACATATACACAGCATAATGGACAAATACCTTACAAAATCAGAGTGTACTCAATTATATTTGGCCAATTTTAATTGTAATAACTCTTTTTTAGTTTTTACATTTGTAAGTACAAATAGACTAGTTAGAACCTTTTCATAGATTAATTAACAGAGATCTCTTGTAATAAAATTCAAAAGAAATAAAACCTTTTATGCCTGTGAAAGCAAAGACAGTTATTAAAGTAGAGACAGCTATTAGGAAGTCATAGGAATTAGTCACAAATTGGAGCTCTTATTTGTTGTTAAAGGAGATTGGGGGATAATGAGTGATGTTTGGGAGGGGCTGCAAGATGGTGGCAAGAGGGAGTAGTGAGATCAGGTATGATGGGCAGGTGGGGAAAATGGCGACAGCTGGGTGGAGGAGGAGCAGGAGGGAGAAGGGGTGATGGACAGGGGAGGAGAACATGGTGATGGAGAAGACCAAGAAGTCTCTAGGGGATATAGATGGGTGTGGTGAAGGCAGAAGGGACTTTAGCTATAGGGTCAGTGGGATTGTCAGGTGGGGACTTGGCGGTGTGAAGCAGGCCAAAAGAACTTGGGCCACCCCACATCCCTGAATGAAGGAAGGACATGCTCTAAGAGCAAAAAAGGCCTGAATATAAGGATTCTCTACCCATTTGCCATTACAGTAGCAGAAACTAAGTCATGGCAGACATTGAAATTGAAAGTGTCCTTGTTGGGCCAGCGGCTGGCATTATGGGCATCAAGTCATCTGGCGGTTAAAGGTATTTTTTTTAAGAGACTCAGGGTGAGACACCCAAGCAGAATGTGTTTGGGGGATTGGGAAGGAATATTTCCCATAGCGATTGAATTAAAGGTGAGCCAGGGGCTACAAAAGCAAGTCACAATTCCTTGCAGGGTTGTCACCCTCCTCAGGAGTGTGTGCAAGAGAAATCCCCAACACCTGCACCTGCCAGCCATCACTGAGGGAGAAGAGCCGGGGGGTCCTGAAGGATGTGGTTCCAGAGGACATGGGGGAATCCTGATGTGAGCTCACGATTTATGAGACAGGAATCCTGAAGTGAGAGGTGGCTCACCTATGTGAATTGAGGTGACTTGGTGTTGGATGGAGGCTAGTAAGGGCCGCAGCAGAGATGAGAGAAAGAGGAAAAATGGGGACAAGAAAATAAAGAGAGGCAGCTCACTGATGGATGGAGCTCAAATTGGGGGTTGCCCCCAGGAGCCACTGGCCCTGCTGATCAGAGTCAAGCACCAAAATGAAGGGCTTTTCTTGGTGCAGTAGAGAAGTAAAGGCAGGAAAGAAAAAGGAGGGAGGGTGCAGAAGAGTGCAAGATCCCTCTGAGGCAGACAAAGAAGCAACAGGATTTCATTAGGTTTGATGGGGGTGCAGTCTGGGGGCGGGCAGACTGATGTATTGACAGCTGATTGGGGAGGCGCTGGTGTGCATGTGAAAAACAGGAAGTTCGATTTCAGTCTTGGAAGAAGAACACAGAAGTCAGTATTGAAGGGACATGCTGTTGCTCTAGGGCCCAGCACCATGTTGGGCAGGCACCATGTTAAGTCTGGCAGAGTCTCATATAAGCGGAACTTATCAATAACCGTGGAGCTAAACAGGATGTTAGTTGCACAACTTTCTAAAACCTACCTCTGACACACAGAAACAAGGTTATCTACTAAGAACAACCTCAAATCCACTTCTACCCTTGATTTGGACGCTGCAGACTTCAGGTCCTATGGGCAGGGGTGTGTCTTGCTGCACTTGGGCTAAGGCCTTCCCCTCCTGTAGCGTCTCTTCCTTGTCCTCCTGAAAGCACCTCCATTTGTATTTTGATTGATTTTTGGCAATAATGACCGGGAAGCAGAACATATTTTGGTTGTGTTTTCCTTTTCTTTGTATGTCTACTGCACCATTTCCTTGTATTTAACCAAGAATGAAGCAAGAACAAACATTTAAATCCATGGAATCTAGAGCCCTAGGAAAATTGTCATTTGGGTCAGAGTTGGGGAACAGAAGAGGGAGGCCCCGAAAACAGACACTTCATGTGGTAGAGTTTTGATGTCCACAACAAACTTCAACTCTTTGCAACACAGAGCTGGGCTTGGCTTTGGTCCTGGGCAGTGACTCAAGGAAGGAAGGGAGACCTTATTGTCATTTCTTGCTCCTTCTTTCAGCTACATTCCATGGATCTTCCATGAGCCACAAAGAGGCAAATTCGACTTCTCTGGGAACCTGGATCTGGAGTACGTGGCGTTGCTGTTCTGCGACCTGGATTAGGAGAACGGTAGAGAGAGGGCAGCTAGGGGTGATGAGGAACCTCAGGAGTGTCTCAGCTGAGCCATGAGACCCAGAGAGGGACTGGGATCTGCAGTCTTGTTCTCAGGATGCTGCAAGAAGCTGTTCACCAAGGGCCAGGATGCCCCTTAGTGAGTGGCCTATCTCCCAGGAATGGGCCGGCGGCAGGAGCCTCACAGGCCGGCTGACTGCAGGAAGGGCCCGCAGTGAGGCTGGGATGGTGCTGCCCTCTAGTGTTATGGGGTCAGTTTTGCTGTTAGGACTCCACTTCCCTGTCTGATGCTGTTTCTCCTTGTGCCCTTCTGGTGCTGTACATGTGGTCCTGATACCTGAAGCCCGGGCATGACCGTTTCCATGGCCTCTGAGCTCCAAGCTGGTGTAGAGAACCTGTGCTCTGTGGCCTGGCCTGGGGCTCATCACAGAGGCTTCCTGATGAGAGGAAGGGGAGGGAGGAGGCTTGCAGCTCCCACACTGGGATGCCTGTGGGTGACCATCTCCCCATGTGGCCTCCCTCTGGACCATCACAAGACAGCTGACTTTGTTTCCTTTCCAGGGCCTTTGTCCTGCTGGCTGCAGAGATTGGGCTGTGGGTGATTCTGCGCCCAGGCCCCTACATCTGTGCTGAGATCGACCTCGGGGGCCTGCCCAGGTGAGCTGAGGGAGTCCTGAGTCCTGGTTTAGTATAGTGTTTAATTGGTCATGATGAAAGACACCTTCATGCACTGAGCTGGTGTTCTGGAGCAGCTGGGCCATGCACCACAGGACCCCCCTATGGAGCAAACTCATTCCCAGGATGTGGGGTGGTGCTGCAGTCATCTGTGGCTAAGAGGAGGACTCCGGCCATGGGTCTGGTGTGTGGCCTGTGGCCTGGAGGACAGGAGCATCCTCAACCTCTTGCCCGGGGGAGAGAGGGCTGTGTCCACCTGTGCCTTCCCACAGGGCAGGAATGAAGGACTGAAAGTTGGACAGCATGCAGGGAGGTTCTGATAAGTTCTGGGACCTTTCTGACCACTGGGGACCTTTCTCTATTTCGGTGAGGGTGGGTCTCTTTCTCTGGCCCCTCCCTTCCTTCTTCCTCATCAGGAGCCGGCACTGGCTCAGAGGAGAGAGGTCTGAGCACAGGCCTGGCCCACCTCACGGGGGCCCCAAAGTGGGTGACACTGGCTGTCATCTCCTGTCCTGTGGTTGAAGTCTCCAGTCTTACAGGTGACAGGACCTGTCCCTCAGGTGCAGGTACTCTGCTTAATCCATGTGCTTAGTGCCTCAGATAAAGAGGGGGACAAAACTGGAGGATGGTGATCCCAGCCCCTCCAGGACACTGGGATGGCTGTGGGACCTCACGGAGCTGAAAGCCCTTCTAGGTCTGTGGTGCCTTGGAATGGGGTATCCTGCTTCCTTCTGAACACCACAGGTCTGTGTGGACATGCACAAAGCTCACAGGTGCAGGTCCCCTCAGGACCCCGAGAGCTGGAGCATCATGAGTGAGAGAGGACGGAAAGGTGTGCAGGCGAGCAGCAGCAGCTTTGCACAGAGGCTGTGCGAGGGACTCAGCAGACCAGACGTGTCCCTACTGCTGCCTGTCTCTCACTCTGATGTGCCACCTCTTCCCCTCAGCTGGCTCCTGCAGAACCCTGAGACCCAACTGAGAACCACGGAAAAGAGCTTCTTGGGTGCAGTTGATGCGTACTTCGATCACCTGGTTCCCAGAATGATTCCTCTCCAGGTAGAGCCCAGGGACCTTTCTTCTTGTGCTCTTTTGAGTTCATTCTGCCACCACCTGTGAACCGGCCATGTCAAGTCTCTAAGGAGAAATGGAGCTGACCTCTTGTAGCTTGAGCCAGGCTCTAAGTGGCTGAGATCTGAGTGCGCTGCCACTCAGTTGTGCTTTCTTCAGCCACAAAGTCCACAGCTGCAGCCTCTTGCTCTGTGTCTTCTCTCTCTGATCCCATGCTTGTCTCTTAGTACCACCAAGGTGGCCCTGTCATCGCTGTGCAAGTGGAGAACGAGTACGGGTCATTTAATAAGGATGCACACTACATGGCCTATCTTAAGGAGGTAAGCATGCTGGCCCTGCCATGCTCACTGCCCTGCGTCCTCTCCCCAAGCATGTCTGACCCCTGCTGCGTGGTGAGGCTGCCTGGCTGTGCCCATCAGGAGCCTGGGTGGGATCTGGCTCAGTTTCTCTGTGACTTCGCACTGCGGTCAGCACAGTGGTCTGATGGTGACAGGGTGTGATTTTAGAGGAGGACTCTTTTCTGCTTTCCTTGTCTGTGACTGCTCATGGGCTGGTGGCTGGGGAATCTGCATCCGTAGTGAACAATGTGTCTGAAACCTGGTGAGGATGCTGTGTGCTTGCAGCTTTCAGCCTAGAACACAAAACCCTTCTTCCGGTCCCTTTGTTCCTCATGTGTGGATGTCTCAGGCCAGGGATTCACTGTGGCACCAGTGGTGTCCTTGCTGGTGACTCAGGTCCCTCTGAAGGCCTCATTTCCCACATGCAGGGAGCTGATGCGCTCAAACTGGACCTGTCCTCAGGGCTCCTGGCAGGATTTGGGGCCCAGGTTCTGACCTAACCAAAGCAGCTGTGGCCCTGCCTGAGTCATGCTGTAGACACAGAGACCTTGAGAGAAAAGAGGTCGCTGGCTGGGCAAGGAGAGGGCACAGGGTTGCAGTCTGTGCCTGAGCTGGCGGCCCTGTCCTAGGGCTGTGAGCAATTGTCCTCCTGTCTGACTGCAGGGGCCGATGTACCCTCCTCATTCTCATACAAAGAGAAGTGTTTCTCCTTGATTTGAAAATTTACTGCTGGACTCCATTCCCAGGCCTAAATTTGGCTCAGTGAGCATAGGAGACACACAGGATGACACCCCAGCTCTTCGGCTGCCTGTCTGCTCCCCGTGTCCTCATTAGATAGACTTTTCAAGCTAGTCCTCTCCCATGGCCACACATGTATCCTTGCTTTCTAGGACAGTGTCTGGGCAGGACCCATGCACTCTGAAGTTGTCTTCCTTCTCTGGATCCTATTGGCTCAGCCTCTCCCTTCATGAACAAAGTGACCCCCAGTCTTCTTTCTTTCTCTGAGTGACTTGGTTCCTCCCTATGGTGTGTCCTTGCAACTGCACCCTCTTTGTTCGGGAAGCTGTGACTTTGGGTGTCAGAGCATACCTTGGGTTGCTGTTAGGGTGGCAGGACATACGCCGTCTGAGCCAGGGCAATGGTTCCCTGTTTTCTTATTTGCAGAGGGTTCAGACTCTGAATCCCCTTCCTTCTCTGTCCATCTGTTTCCTATTACAGTGACAATGGCCTGAGGCCATCTACTTGTCAGTAGTAAGGACTCATCCTGACTCACAGTTTTGGGGGTCTCAGCTGTGACCACTGGCCCAGTGCTTTTGTGCCTGTGGTGAGGAAGCACATCAGGTAGAAAAGCCTGGTGGAGCAGTGTCTGTCACCATGCACCTAGAGTGAAAAGGAAAAGGCTGGAGCTGGAGGACCACAGCCCCTCAGGGACCATAGCTTCCATAACAGAATGTCTCCCTAGCCTCTACCTCCCCCCGGAGTTCTGCCAGCTCCAGGAGCACCACGCTGGGGTACAAGTCTCTCTCATGGCCTTTGGGGGCACTTAGGATCAAGGCACAGGTCGTTTTGTAAGTCACAACCTAACTTTCTGAATGCAACTCTCTTGATGTCCTAATCTCCTTTCTGCTCCTTCCCATGGAGCAAGAAAAGTGGATGCATTTGTGTAATTTCCTCAACAGGCTCTGCTGAAAAGAGGGATCGTAGAACTGCTCTTCACCAGCGATTATTATAAAGATGTTGTGAATGGCTCTGTCAAAGGAGGTACAAATTTAGAGTTGTCTCAGGGCAGAGGGGAGGCTCTCAGTCAGTGCAAGCCATGACCAAGCCTTAGAGAGAGCCAGGTGCATGCCTCTGGCTCTCTATCCTGGGTCCTTTGAGATAATCCTAGAGCTGTGACACCGCACAAGGTGAGGGGCAGCAACAAAGCCCGAGCTCAGTTGTCATTGCTGTGGCTTCCTTGCTGCCGTCGTCCTCACACAGCGCCGAACTGGTCTCCGCACCCACAGGACTTCTTTCCATGAGTCACGACTTCCATGCCCAGGAATCCATTTTGGGTGTGGCCATGGTTTAGGGTCCTGCCCTACTCACCCATATGGACAGTCACATGGGGAAGCGGAAGATGGCCGTGTAAGGAGAGGTCATTGGAGGTACTTAGATCTTAGAGAATGCAGTAGCTGGATATTTAGGCATAGATTCACAGGGTGACAACAGTGAGGAAAAAGCAGCTGGGCTGGTCCAGGGAGCATCTGCCTGGCGATCTTTAGCACAGACTAGTGACTACTTTGGACTGAGAGCCTCTCTGTTTTAGTGGCAAGATCTTCCCACATCACTGTGTAATCTGGAAGTGATAATCCTGGGACCAGGGACCTGAACTCAGTTTCCTGGTTCTAAGCATGTAGGTTGGCTTGGCCTGGTCCCCAACTCTGCACAAAGGTGGTTAAGTTTCTTGCTGTCTCAGTAAAGATGAGGGTCCTTGCGAGTGCTCAGGGATATAGTGATGGTCATGGGAACCCTCCAGAGGGCTGCAGGCAGTACTTGGTAATTCTCAGTCCTCAGCACACCTCTATGTTTGGGCTGGGCCGCCTTCCCTTCCCTGATGACCTTTGTCACTGTGCACAGTGCTCTCTTCTCTCTGCAGCACTGGCCACAGTCAATCTGGGTTCACTTGAGAAGAATAGTTTTCACCAGCTTCTACAAATTCAGGTAGGCTATCGTAGCCATGTAGTTTTTTCTGTTCTCTTCCCATGACTTCCTTAGTCTACACAATGGTGACTGGTCAACACAGGATCGACTGAAAACGCTGTGATTGCACCGTGGTCCTCGGGAGGGCTCCAAACTGTCTGGGGGGTCTGCTTGCTTTCTGCTGTGGACAGTGAGGGGGAAGCCTTGCCTGCAACACACTGGGCATCTCATACTTTTCTGCTTATCTTGAAATATGTCATAGATTGTTGTACACAATAGTCATGTGCTGAATGAAACCAGAAGTGATTCCTCCACTGCATTTTGTGCCTCTTATGTAACTTCTGTCTTCTTTACCCTGTCTTTTTCAGTCTTTAGTGACCATTATCCCTCTCCATTCTTTTATAAGAGCAGCTTTGGAGTTTTCATAAATAAGTGAGAACATGTGATATTTGCTTTTCATGTCTGACTTGCTTCATTTGACATGATGGGCTACAGTTCTGTCCACACAATGGAGAATTTTAATTAAGCATAAACATTGCTTCTTTAGACATAATTTTTATTGCACTTTTAGTAGCTTATAGCATAGTGTAAACATGACATTTGTATGTACTGGGCAATAAAAACTGAGTGACTGAGTTTATTGTGATACTCACTTTACTACAGCAGTCTGTAATTGATCCCACACCATCTCCAAGGTTTGCCTGTAAATGTAATTATACAACAACTATTATTTTGTGGTGGTTCTTTTCAAAGAGTATGTTTTCAAGGTTCATCCATGCTACGGCATGAATCAGTGCTGTATTCCTTTTGAACAGTTACATGGCTTTAGTTTTAAGGTCATACAAACCCAAAGGCCATGCAGCTTTCCTCATATGTCCTTGTTTTTTATGTTAATATGGTTTTTGAATATTGACTCAGTCTTGAAGTTCTGGGATGAATTTCACTTGATGGTGATGACTGTCTTATATGCTGTTGGATTCTGTTTGCTCATATGTTGCTGAGAATTTTTCCTTTCATATTTCTAAGGGATGTTGGGCTTCGATTTTCTTTTCTTGAAATGTCTTTGTTTGGTTTTCAAATTAGAATAATACTGCTTAATCTAATGAGTTTGACAATATTCTTTCTTTTTCTATTTTCTGTAAGAGTTTGTATATCACTGTTAGCATTTTTTTATTTAGTGTTTGGTAAATTCTATGAGTGAAATCATCTAGACCTGATCTTTTCTTTTTAGAATATTTTAAACTACAAACTTTATTTCTTTAATAGATATAGGCCAATTCATGCAATTTATTTCTTCATAGGTTTTGGTAATTTCTATTTGTCAGGAAATAAATTCTATTCTTTTTGCTCCATTTTATCTGCATGGTAAATTTCACAGGTATGGAGTTATTTGTGATAATTTCTTGTTATTCATTTAAAGTCTTAGCTGTCAGTCATGATGGTCTCACTTTCATTCGTGATATTGATAATTTTGTGATTCTTGTAATTTTGGTCAACGTGGTAAGAAGTCTATCAGATCTATTCATCTTTTCAGAGAGTTTGCTTTCAGCTTGCTTTAAAATTTTAATTGAGATAGTTTAAATGTGTAAATATATTGACCAAATCAGAGAACTTATAGTTTTCATTCCTTTCAACATTCCAATTTGTGTTTGTAACAAAGTGTTCTTTTCTAGCTCTTTAAAAAATATACAGTAAATTCTTCTTGACAATTTAGTCACTTTTCTCTGCTGTGAACAGTAGAACTTACTTCTATCTAACTGAACTTTAGCATCCAAGCTCTGTTCGCTATATTCCTACCCTCTAGTGACTACTATTCTTTTCTTTTCTTGTGCAGTATCATCTTTTCATCTTCCTTATGTGAATGAGAACATAGATTTACTGTCAGTGCCAGGTGTATTTTATTTAACCTAATGTCTTCCAATTTCTGTTGCTGAAAATGACAGTGTTTTATTCCTTTCTATGTCTGCAGAATAGAACTTTGAGCATTCTCATACCAGTTTCCTTTTCCACTTGGCCTGTGATGGGTCTCTCAGTCAGCTCTGGATTCCAGCCGCTGTGGATTGTGCCACAATAAACACGGAAGTCCTCATGTCTCTGACATGTTGATTTCCTTTCCTTTGGACACATACCCAGTTGTGGAAATTGCTGAGCATATATAGATTTATTCATGGTGCTTTGAAAAACTTCCATGCTTCGGGGTTTCCACAATGACTATTCTAGATTATATTCCTACTACCAGTGTATTAGAATTCCTCTTTGTCTTAATCCCGATTAGCATTTGTTATTTTTTGTCAGTTTGAGTGTCAACTCTAGCACTTCCTAGCTGAGTGATCCTGAGCCAGTTACCTGACCTCAGTTTCTTCATTTGTAACATAGGGGCAGATTTTATCTTTCTTCTAGGCTTCTTTCACAGAATAAATTTGGTGATGTACTTTAGCCAGTGTCCAGCTCTCAGTAAAAGCCCATTATTATTTTAATGTGATAACTAAGTATAACTATTTAAATTAACTTAACATAATTAGTTATTTATAATTTTAATGTGATAGTTATTTCATAGAATTGAAAAGTAGAATCTGTCAACATTTATGAGTTCTTGCATACTAAATTGTTTCATAACAAAAATAGAATAACGACAATTAAAAATAGAGAAGAAATGAACAGAAACACAATTGCATTGGATTCTTGTCTACAGGTGAGATGATTGAAGTGAAATAAAGGCAGAGAGGAAATGACAGTGTATGGAGTAGACAGTGTAACTTAGTGGTTACTAGTTAGACCCAGTCCTGCTTATGTATTACAGCTCTGTGCCTACCGACTCTGTGATATCTACTTAAGGAAACAGACTCTGGTCCTTGTGTATCCAGAACCAATTTTCTCAGTGCCAGTCTTGGGTAAGGAAGGTTCAGATTTTGCTATTGAAGAAAACCAGGGAAGCACATTAGGTTTGACGGAGTCAGGAGACCCTGGATATAGAGCAGAAGTGCAGGGTCCAAATTTATGGATGATGGTGAACGTGTAATGAGGGGAAGGATTAGGAAATCGGGATCAAAAAGGAAAAGCTGTGAACTTGGAAATAGGTGGAAAATACAAGATTTTCAAGTTATTTGTTGTCAAATTTTCCTAACTTTATTTCTGTCAGGTTTGTATTTGTATTGTATTTTTTTCTAGAGCAATAAGCCCATTCTAATTATGGAATACTGGGTTGGCTGGTTTGACTCTTGGGGACGTCCTCATACTAATACAAATGTGGACGGTAAGTATTTTGTAGTCTTTGACTCCAAGTTTACAATTCTCTGAGCCATGGCTCATCAGCATCATTCTCTGCTAATTAGCTTGCTGCTGCACCCGTAAATATTCAAGTTCTGCCATGTAAGCATGTTGGCCAGGCTCTGGAGAAGCTTTGATGATTAAAAATGACATGAATAAAAATTGCCCTGTGGTGAGCTTATAATTCAGTGAATTCAACAGATTATTAGAAAGCAAAACAGCCAATGTATAGTCCACATTTAGTACAAACTGGGAGCAAATGAACATGTGCACTAATGGAAATAAGATAGGAGACAGACCTGCTCAAACAAGGGAAGGCAATCACAGAAGTTTTGGGGAGCGGCAACAACTTAGGCTGAAGAAGTGGAGCATTTGCACGAAGTCTTCAGCATTTGCAGGAAATGCGTAGGACCTTTCTGCGACATTGTTAATGAAGCATGGTCAGTATCAGGAGTCCAGAATTGTAAAGGCTGGCAGTTGGACTGTGGGGCAGAGACTGGGTTCCCATGCCAGTGTGCAGCGGGAGCCGTGTTCCCTGGAGCAGGCTTCCTCCGCTGCTCAGGGTCTTTGTCTAAGACTGACAATTGCTGGGAAGCCTGCCTCCAAGGCTTGTGAACCAAACGCTGCCAATCAGAATGTGCCTGCTTTTGGCTTATTAAAAGTATGTCACCACTAAGATATTTTGGTGTAGTGATTAAGAGTACAGGCTCACTGTTCATAAAATAAAGCCATTGATAATATTTGATCACTAAGGAAAATGAAAAACAGATTTAAAAAACCCCCAAAGAATCCAAAAATACACCAACAGACAATAGGGCTTTGGTCTGTGAGTTGGTATGCCATAATTCTTAGATATTTTAAGCAATTGATTAATTTTTCTCATCAACCCCATGCTGTAGCAGGATTTGATATTTTTGTTTAAGGAAAAGCAGGCAGAGACTGGGAGAGAAAATAGGCTTTTCATGTCTTTTTACAAATAGTAAGGAGCACAGGCAAAACTGAATCTCACATTAGAGTTTTGCTTTTCCTGCTTCCCATGGCGGAAGTGGTCGTGCAAATATGGTAGCAAATGAAAGGTTCTGTGGTTAAGTTTGAGAACTGCTGCTGTGGGCTCCTGCCAAGGTTATAATCCAGGGTCCATGGAGACACTATCCTGAAAGGGAGGAATGTGGCCATACCAATAATTTGTAGTTTCCAAAATTGGAATGAAAATTAGGCATGTATGTAAGATAAGAATTACTTGATTATTTTTAAAAGATGCAATTTAATTTCAAATGATATCAGTATTTGGGGGAATTTTTCTCTAAGAATAGGCTCTTGATTTGGACAGGACATGTTCTCCTGGAAAATATCAGGTCAGTTCGACTCACTTTCTGATTAGAATTTTGATTGATATTAGAAGGCAAAGCAATTGACTGTGGGATGGGTTTGGAAACGATAAGATTTTACCTGAGATCTTGGACTCTTTATAATTTCTACCTCTCTCTGTTTTCTCCACTTCCCTCTCTGCAGAGATTGAAAAAACTGTGTCCACATTTATCAAAAATGGGATCTCCTTCAATGTCTACATGTTTCATGGTGGAACCAACTTTGGGTTTATGAATGCGGCCAGCTTTTACGATAGGCGCATAAGTGTTGCTACGAGCTATGGCAAGTGTTGGCTGGTGTGGTCTCCTCCACAGCATGGGTGGCTTTAGACTCACTTTCTACTATCAGATCCATCATGTCTGCTGAGCCCTGAAGGTTTTATATTCATGGTCTTCCCCACGTGATGATCATGATGCCCCAGCAGGTTATCATCTCAGGAGTTGGGGCTGCCTCAGACTGAGGGTTTTCCTCATTTGTGTTGTCCACTGTTGCCATGGTTTGAACCTCTAGCAAGTATGGGACACAGGGCTGACTGCTGTCAGGCACAGCTGGGCACAACTGGCTGACCCAAGTGAGGAAAGTGAGAGTGTCCATCTGAAAGCAAATTAGCGGGGTGAGCCCAGCGCGTCCAGCAGGAGCGTCCCCTGGGTGTGTCGGAGACTGCATTTTATGGTTGCAGCCCAGCAGCTGTGGTACATTCCCAAGGCAGGGGATGTTGCCATGGTGCCTTACTCTGGGTGGTGCTGGCTCACACCTGCCCCAGCGCTGAAGTGGGGTCTGCCTGGAGGGCTGCATGGTTGTGACAGGACCTGGGTGTGTTGCAGACTATGACGCTGTGCTGACAGAGGCCGGAGATTACACAGAAAAGTATTTCAGGCTCCGAAAGCTCCTTGGATCTGTTTCAGGTACTCAGCACCCAGTGGGGCAGGGAAGTTTGTCCTCACGAGGTGTCTGTGCTCTGAAAATGAGTGAGGAAAGGGAGAATTCTCTTCTATGAGCAACAGCTTAATGGTGCTTTTGAGAGCAATGAATGGCAACTGAGGTGCAAAGCCCAGATTTCACACTTCAAACTGGGGAGTTTTGTGTGTTTCTAAGCCTTTAGCATCTTCACTGTGATAAGATATCAATACAGGTCTCCTATGTGACAGTGAAGATTAAGAACTTTTGTGAAACCCTTAGTTCTATGTGTGACCTCATACACAAGCAGCAAACTCACCCTGTTGAATTCTACCTCCTTAGTAAAATCAGTGAGCCATGTGCTCAGGGCTAGAAGCTAGGTTAACGCCAGCCTCCTAGACGTAGAAGCAGAGCTTCTGCTTCCTGAGAGCACCCCCTCTAGGAACCTGTGTCCACAGACATGTGGGGATGCCAAATGACTCCCACTACATCGTACCTGTCATCATCATTCCTGGAGAATTATCCCCTGGCCTAGCACAAGATTCATTCCTTTTATTGGCTCTGGCTTGCAAAGAGATCAAGCAGAGGGGTGGGACATGTTAAAAATAGAACGATTCTCTAGAGCACTTCTTGCATCACACCCATTTTCATTGCAGCACTTCCGCTGCCCCACTTACCTGAGAACATTCCCAAGACAGTGTACCCTTCTGTGAGACCGTCACTCTACTTGCCGCTATGGGATGTCCTACCGTACTTGAGAAAGGTGGGTACTGCTTGGGCACAGGCATGGGGGTGGTCACTGGAGAGGTGTAGGAGGAGGTCACAGGCTGTGGAGTGGAGACCCCTTCAAGCCATTTACTGCTGGGCTATGTGAAAAGGAATCCTCTGCATGTTGTTCAAGCTTAGAACTCCTTTTGGGCAGCCTGTGAAGAGGTTTGAAGTTGAAGAATAAATGTTTGGGAGAAAGCAAAAGCAGTATGGTAGAAGATCTTGTTTCCAGGGCAGATGGACTCTTTCGGTAAATGCCATTTTGAGGGACGCTTTGAAGCAGGTGGTGCCACACAGGAAAAGCTCTCACCTAGTAGCCCATGAGACTGGGCTTCCACCCACTAGGCCAAATTACTAAATCTTACATGCTTCTGCTGCCATTTAAAAATGAGACAACCTGTCCTGCACCGAGGGTGTGCTGAAACCCACTTAAAATCAAACTCTTGAATTCATATTGCTTTCACTTCCCTATCACTGATTTAGATAAAATATGGTGTCTGGCACACAACGGGTGCCCAATGGTTGTTTGCTCAGTACATAATCATCTGGTGACTTCAGTTATTTTGCAGTGCAGTTCACTAATCCTGTAGGCTGATTCTTATGGCTATACCAATTGTGCCTCTTCCCTGTGCTCCACCACCCCTGAGTTTCCTGGACACTGGAGCCGCAAAGCACAAGACCTTCATCATGCAGTGTGTGCCCTGTGATTTCCATGAAGGATGCTTTGGGATTGCTAGGTGGTCCAGCAAATAGTGACAGGAGTCTTAGGAAGAGAGAGCCTGACTTCTCACACTGGCATATTTCCCTCAGCCTGTCAAGTCACGTACTCCAGTCAACATGGAGAATCTTCCCGTGAACAATGGCAGCGGTCAGTCCTTTGGGTTCATCCTCTACGAGACTGTCATCTGTTCTGAAGGCCTGCTCCGTGCTCGTTCTTTTGATGTAACACAGGTAAGGGACAGCAGGTGTCACTGGTGATGAGCCACGTCTTGATCCTTCCTGTGTTACTGAGTTTAGTTAGTTATTGGTCTACTTTAGTATGTGATGGTATTTGAAGCACCTCCATTGGAAGTCACTGGGGGATAGGAAAGCAAATGTAATAGCCTTGCTTTCTGCTTTAGTGCATCTTAAAATTTATAGGGACTACTCAGGCAGCACCCAACCATTTGTGAGCTCCAGAACTAGTGCCTCCCTTCAGAATGACCTCTTACTTCCTGAACCAGAGTCTTTCTTGCTTCCTTTTCATGTGGGCCTACCAGTGTCATGCTGGCTTTTGTTTTGCAGGTGTTTTTGAATGACATGCAACTAGGATGGCTGAGTCCGGGTGCATGGAGCCTGAACATTCCTGTATTAAGGGTAATAATTACAGAGTCATGGTGATGCCCCTTCCAAAAAGCAAACATAGCCTGATCCTGAAATAGACCTCCTCTTTCTCTCCCATTTCCTGTGGTATTGATCCTCAAGTAAGGCTGCAACAGGCAGCATGTAGGGCTGTAGTCATAAGGCATCTCCCAATTCCTGGTGCCTTAGGATTAGCAGCATAGCTTATTTGGAGACTTAGAGCATTAGAATGACATGTCCCCTTCTGCTTTGACTACTGAGTACAGCCCCTGTTTGAGTAGGTTCCATAGTAGAAGCCTTACCTGGCCATGCAGACCCCATGAACTGATATGTTCCCTGCAGAGCTGTGGACTTCTTAGGATCCTGGTGGAGAATGCAGGAAGAATCAATTACTCATTCAAAATTCAACATGAGCGGAAAGGTGAGTTTTGGTGGGCCAGTTTTAGTTACTTTCTCGTTCCTAAGATAAATACGTGATACCAATGATTTAAGGAAGGAGAGGTTCTTTTGGCTCACAGTTTATAAAGGCTTCAGCTCATACTCAGCTGCCTCCAAACAAGAAACAACCTGGGGAAGGACGGATGGAGGAAAGCTGCTTATGTCTTGGTGACCAGGAAGTAATTGAGAGAGAAGGGGGCACCAGAGCAGAAGATTCGCCCTTCCTGGTCAGGACCACAGTGAGCTACCTCTCCTATCCAGACCTTGCTTCCTGACCACAGGTCAGCTATAGTACTCCCATGGTACACTCCTCTTCAAAAAGCCCACCTATATGAGTGCATGATTCTTCTTGTGCACATTCTTCATATGAGTTGTAGGAGGGTGGAGAAATTGGCAGTATTTTTTCTTCAGTTTCTCGATGTCCATAGTTGCAGCTATTGTGGGCTTGTGAGAACTACAGTGAGTTCCTCAGCAGTGGGACACCCAGATCCAAGAACTAAAGATGTCATCCTCTTTCCTGTCCCTTGGGCTGATATGCCTTGTCTTTAGGGGAGGAGAAAGAATGGGTTTATTTGCTGCTTGTTTCTTCTGAGAAGGGCCTAGTCTCTTTATGGGAATTTCAGGGAAAGTTCCGGTATAAAATAGAGAACATTTTTGGTAGTGTGGAGACATAGAAGAAGAAAGCAGATCTACAGCCTCATCATGGGATGTACACGTGTCTGCATTCCTCCCAGCTGGCACCTGCATATGCCCGGTCCTTATTCTTATTCTCCTTCCTGTCTCCCATCTTCAGGATTGGTACACTGTGTCCGCATCAATAATGTTTACCTGAACTCCTTCACCATTTATTCCCTGGAGATGAAGATGAGCCTCTTTGAGAGGTGTGTGCCTCCTTCCCCTAGTAGACACTTCGTGTGACCAGGAGTCTTGGTTCATTTTAGGTTGCTATAATGAGTACTTGCTTCTAGGAGGTTTGAGAATAGAATAGTTGTATTTAGCTCTGAGTTCTTGAACTGAAGGACCTGAGCTGACGTCTGTTCTGCTCTGATGATGACTTCATGGAGAATGGCATTGATGGCAGGTGTGTACAGGAGGGCCAAACACACGTGGTGGCCTAGTGTAATAAGCCACTTCCATAATTACTCATCGTCTTTGAAGAACAGAATGAATCCCTTGTGAGAGTGATTGACACTGTGATCTAGTCATCTCCCACCACTTTTCATCTCTTAACAGTTTTACCACCTCAACACCAGCATGCGGGGCCAAGCTTGCCCGCCATGAAACTTTGAGGCACAGTCAGAAACCACATCCCAAGCATAGCATTAGGGAGCTGAGAGATTTCAGACTCTTCACTCTGTATATGAAGAGCCCAAGATTCAGAGAACTGCAGGGCTTTTTCTTGGGTTATTGGCTCCTGTGAATTAGGGCTAGAAGTTAGAATGTCTCTTGATTTCCACTTTGATACTTCCAGTTTCAAACATCTCACTGTCACATAATCCTGGTCCCTGGGAGGCAAAGCTGGGGTGAATATTGAGACTGGAGTTTAGAAGGGTTGTCTACTCCCTCATGTCTTGGTCCTTCTCCCAGACTGCACTTGGCCACCTGGAAACCTGTCCCAAAGAAATATGAGGGGCCTGCCTTCTACCTGGGCACCTTGAGGGCTGGCTCTTCTCCCGGGGACACCTTCCTCAGCTTGCCGGTAAGTGAGCCTCCATTTGCCCTGGTGCTCTGAGCATGTAGTTTAAAAAAGTTCACAAGCAAAGGCACAATATTTCTGGAACACTTGCCTTTTTTCCCTCTTCCTTCTCACTTCTAATCAAGCTTTCTTACCTTTTCCAGTCATCTTAATTTATTATTGTTTAGATAATTCACCAAGTACAGAGATTCAAACAATTGTAAGATGTAGGTAGCAAATAGTGAAAGTCTGTCTTCAAACCTATCCTTATTGTAATTCATCTATACTTTTCAGAGTTTTATAGAGGTAAAAGTTTGTTTTTATATTAATTTTCTAAGCATGCACAAACAATTTCTATACTAATGTGATAATAGCATAAATTATATTTTGCAATTTGTTTTTATCTGGAGCATGCAGATTAATTTTTACCTTGCATATCTTTTTATCTATGAGCACATATAAGTAACATAAGTGGACAGATATAAATGTGTACATTGGAAATTATTGCAAAATGAGCACCTTTTAATATAATTGTGAAAAAGTCTATTGCTGTTATCAGTTGAGATTACTGATGGCTTTTCTTTTGTAAATATATGTTTATTTGTCACTTAATTTTACTGAATTCTGGGTTTCAATGTCATATTTTCATATATGCATATAATATATTTAAAGCATATCCATCCTTCCAGCAACATCCTAGATAGCCTTTCCCCCTACCCATATCCATTAATTTTGTCTAATAATAGTCTTTCTCTACTTTCATGCTATTTTTTCTCTTTTCTATTTTATATAATAGGGAAAACATGCAAACTTGACTTCGAGTCTGGCTTATTTTATTCAATAATATGCTCTCAAGTTCCAACAGTTTTCCTGGTAAATGACACAATTTTGTTTTTCTCTAAGCTGAATAGTACTCCATATACTTTATGTCATATTTTCTTTATTCATTCACTCATTTACTCATTCATTCATTTATGGGAACCCAGACTCATTTCATATCTTGGATATTGTGAACTGTGCCACAGTAATCATGCCTATATAGGTATCCCTATAACATGCTGAGTTCAGTTCCTTCAGGAATACATTGAGTTCTGTATCTGGGTCACATGGTAATTCTTTTTAGTTTTTGTAAGGCACCTCCATTCTGATTTCTATAGTGCCTGTAGTAATTTACAATCCTGGTAGTGTAGACAGCTTCCTGATGGCTTCTCCTCAAAGGTGGACAGACTACTGTATTTCTTGTAATGTTTCCTCTATTGAATTCAGGTGCATGGAATCATCTGCCACACATTCTGTTTCTTCTTTTAATGTGGAGGTGGGAATTGAACCTGGGGCCTGTCTCCTTCTCAGTAGTAGCTCTCACTGGGCTGTGCCCCTGTCCTTTGCTCAGCTCTCTGAGATTCAATCAGTTGTTGATGTTGCATTGATTTACTCATTTTGTTCAGTGTCATGTAAATGTCCTTTGGTAAATCTGAGATAATGTATTGAACTATTCTACTGTGGATTGACAACTTTGAAAGTGTCCCTTGGCTTTGGATTTTTAGAATAGTTTGAGAAGTGTTGTAGTAGTTATTCTTTAAAGCTTGTAAAATTCAGCAAGGAAGCCATCTGGTCCTGCATTTTTCTGTGTTGGGAGAATTTAATTATGGATTAATCATTAATCATTACTGGTTTGTTCAGGTTTTTTTTTTTTTTTTTTTTTTTTCATCTTTTTGAGACAGGGTCTCAATATGCAGTTCAGGTTGGCCTTGAACTCACTTTGTAGCCCAGGCTGGCCTCGAATTTGCAGTAATCCTACTGACTCAGTAGCCCAAGCGCTAGGATTATAGGTGTGTGCCACTAGGCCTGGCCTTGTTAGTTTTTATGTATTCTTGATTGAAATTTGGTAGATTTTGTGTCTGGAAGTTGATCTGTTTCTTTCAAGTTTTCAATTTGTTGCTTGTGGTTGTTCATAATAGACCCCAGAAGATCTATTATATTTTTGTTGTTATGTCTCCTTTTTAATTTCTATTTTTTTATTTGTGTCTTTTATCTTTTTTTCTTGATTACTCTGGTAAAGGCTTGTAAGTTGTGTTTGTCTTTTCAAAAAACCAATGGTGCTTCTATTGATTATTTGCATTGTGCTTTTTAGTCTCCATTTTTCTTTTTCTTTTTTGATCTTTGTTATTTCTTTCCTCTACTACATTTATGTTTTGGATGTTTTTGTTTTTCTAGGTCAGTACATTGCTTTGTTAGGTTGTTTATTGAAATCATTCACTTTTTTTATATAGGCACTTATTGCTATAAAGCTCCCTCTTTGTCTCTCTTCACTGTGTCCTCCAAATTTTGATACGATGTTTTCATCTTCACTCATTTCAAGAAAATTGAAAAAATTTTCCTTTGCTTATCTTCATTGACCCAATCACCTTTCACATGTATGTTGCTTTATTATCATGTGTCTGTACAGTTTCTCAAGTTCTTCATTCCATTGTGGTCAGAGAAGACACATGGTATGATTTCAGGGTTTCTAAATTTCCTGAGATTGTTTTGTGGCTTAATGTGGCCCATTGTGGGGAATACACCATGTGCTGGTGAAAAGAATGTGTTCTGTACAGGTTGGGTGAAATGTTCTATAAATGCCTACTGTGAATATTTGTTCTAAAGTAGAGTTGATCTCTGTTTAATGATTTTTGGGTGTGAATGATATGATCATTGATGATAATGGGGTGTTGAAAGCCTCAAGTATTATTGTGTTGGAGTGCACCTCTCACCTCAATTCTAATGTTTGCTTTATTCATTAGGCCTTCCAGCATTGGG